>VSMD01122576.1:0-62030 GCA_008750895.1 Mirza zaza
TCTGTTCCCACTGCCTTCCCCAGCGCTGCTCACTCATGCCGTGTCCGTCCCACGGAAGCCTGTCCTGCGTCACCAGGCAGGGGCTATTCCCTATGTGGCCCTGGTGCCAAGGCAGCGCCCAGCAAACAGTGGGGTAGGGGCGGGGGCTCTGCAGACCACAGCTGCCTAGTGGCCCCGGAGGAGCAGGAGGCAGCTTGGGCCCGAGCTCCAGGTCCAGTTGTGTGGCCCTGAAAAGATCAGGCTTTTCCTGGGCCCCTCCCTCCCCTGGAACATTGCTGGGACTGTCAATTCTCTGCGAAGGTCATTTGTCCCCTTTGCCTGGGGTCCCCTCTCGTGTCTCTGGCCCTGCAGTGGCAGCAGTGTCCAGTAGGGGGCAGGCCAGGACCAGACGCTCTGGTTCCTGGTCCTTGGCTGGCACAATGCATGAGGGTCACCCTTGCCAGCTGGGGACCTGCCCCCTGCCGCTTCCTCTGGGGCAGGACTGTGGGACAAGCAGGACTAGGCAGGGCAGGGGCGAAAGGGGGCCTGGTTTCCACCTCTGCCCTCTCCACACAGCCTTGTCCAAGGCCTTCCCCTTTTGGGGGCTTGGGGTCCACAGTCGTGGTGGCTCCTCGTCAGCCGTGACTCTGGTGGCCTCTGTGCCCCTGCAGGGGGAGTGACTGTGCCCAGGAGGGGTGAGCGAGCGGCCGACCCAGGGCTGGGTGTTGGTGTGGCCACGCTGGACAGCTCCCAGGGCTCCTGGGGAGGGCTCTCAGCCCAGGCCTGGAAGACAGCATCCCCTTGAGGCTTCGTTTCTTCTGTGACATGGAGACGTGGATTTCTGAGGATGTGTTAGGGTCTGGTGTCCTGTGGCCGTGGTCAGACACGGGAGCTGGCCCGCCCCAGAGACACCCTCAGATGTGCCTGCATCCTAGGCTCGCCTTGCCCTAGCCAGCGGTGGCTCTCCTTGGGCAGCGTTCCTTGCACTTGGCTCGGCCTGACAGGGACTGTCCCTTCTGCTGCACCCTTGCATCCCAACCTCCCCTCCAGATGCAGTGGCAGGAGCCGCCCTCCACTGTCAGGTCAGGGCTGGGAGGGCAGTGAGGGATGGCCTTGCTCAGGCCACACTGCTCCTGCCTCTCTGTGCCTGGCAGGAAGGCCCTTGTCACCACTGACATTTCTACCTTGACGTGTGTGGGACCAGGTGTCCCTGCCCCAGGCGGTGGGGCTCCCTCAGTTAGCACCACATCTGCTCCCTGGCTGCCTCATGGTCCCTCGGTGTGATGCCTCTGGCCAGGCCTCCTCCTGTGGCCGTGGGAGGCAGGTGGCCAGGCAGGCTCAGCCTCTCCATCCCCGAGGACCCACCCATGCCTATCCTGGGGCGGGAGGCTGCCATATGTGGCCCTTTGGCCCAACGTGGCCTCTAACCTGTGCTTCCCCACAGCGCTGAAGACGTGGTGGCCCGTGTGCCAGGCAGTCAGCTCACGCTGGGCTACATGGAGGAGCATGGCTTCACCGAGCCCATCCTCGTCCCCAAGAAAGATGGCCTGGGCCTGGCTGTCCCGGCCCCTACGTTTTATGTCAGTGACGTTGAGAACTATGTGGGTAAGTGCTGTTGCACTCACATCACTGTGGGGGCCGGAGCTGGGAAGTGCTGGGGACACCCAGTGCCTGTGCCTACTTTCCCCCCTGCCCCGGCTGCAGCCCAGGTGTGGTGTGAGCAGGTGAGGCTCGGGGCTCGCCACAATCCATTCCTGGTGCTCTTAGGTCAGACCCCACGTCCCACCGAGACGTGTGACCTGGCAGGCCGCTTCCCTCTCAATTACTCTGGATGCAAAGTGGGGGCTGGTCTGGCGGACCCCTTGGCTCTGACAGCTGTAACTCCCATCACCTTTGAGTGCTGCATGACCGGGCCATACCTGGGAGGCCCAGCAGTGTAGGGCCTCTGCCAGCCTGGGCCTGGCACTCCGTGTCTGCACCACGACCTGCCCCTGCAGCGCCAGGGCTGCCCCCCCCGCCCCGTTCTGGATCCCTTCTGAGTTCCAGCCAGTGTGGTGGGCAGCTCCCACCTGTGTCCCCCTGCAGCTCCAGTGCCCAGACATGCTCAGTCGGGCATGTGTAGAGGGAGGATGTGCCTGTGGGGGTGCCGTCCAGGAGCAGCTGGCACTGGGGCTTCCTGGTTGCTGGGTCTCCGGGTGCTTGTGGGGGATGCCTCGGTGGCTGGTGGGGGGTGAGGAGAAACCCTGAAAAGGCGAACACACAGGACACAAAAGGTGCCAGCCGGGGCCCTGAGATGAACAGCTCCAGCGCTCTGAGCCTACTCCTCTTCACCTGTGCAGCCACGTGGGGTGGGTGCTGGGTGTCAAGAGAGATCATCTGCACCAGCTGCTGGGCACATGGTGACACCCATGCAGGAGGCCAATGGGTTCCATTTCAGTAGGGCTAGGGGCCATAGCCCTTCTCTGGAGCCACACATCCAACCTGGGGCCACCCAGCTTGGGCTCCCAGACTCACGTGGAGGAGGAAGAGCCAGCGCCATGGGAGCTGGCAGGTGTCTCAGGAACAGGGGCTGGACAGGGCTCATCCCGCAATTTGGTGTTGGGATGTTGGGGCCACAGGAGGGTGCAAATGCTGTGGGATTCTCAGCGAGGAGGGCAGGCTGGGCATGCCTGGAGCCAGGATGCAGCCTCTGTCACGAGTGTGCTCCAGGTCCAGCTGTGTGGAGGCGGGGTCCTCGGTGGTCTGTGTTTGTGTTGCTCCACGATGCCGGTCAGACGGCCCCTGCCCTGCAGTTCCCCCAGCATGTGCACGCTCACCAGGTGAGCGCTGTTTCTCACAAGACTCACTGTACCAGCTTGGTCCCGGACCCCCCTTCCTGGGCCGTCTCGCAGGGCGCAGAGCACCAGCGCTGACAGCGGACACCTACGCTCTTCCCCTGGAGGAGCTAGTCTGTCCCCCACCTCCAGCTCTGCGAGGCGGGCCACTCGCTAGCAAGGCCCTGGGCTTACCCAGCGCGAGGGTGGGGCCTGGTTTGTCCCTCTGCAGCTGCCCCTGCAGGAGCAAGGAGGGATGGCCTCTAGATGGTTTTATTGCTTTTATATCTTTCTTTTTCCTCTTGATTTTTTTTTGTTATGGAGCTTGGTCAAACACACACAGAAATGAGAGAAGCAAGCAGTGAGCCACACACACCAGCACTGTCTGCAAAAACCACCTGGTTTCTGCCTACCCCAGTTATTTTTCTCATGGAATATTTTAAAGGAAATCTCTTTACATTCATTATGTTACCCCTTAAAAGCTCCAGTATGCAGCTCTAATAGATGTTTTGTAAAAATGTAATCACAACTTCGTCATTGCATTGTATGATCTTAGTGATAATTCCTTGATCATATGGAAGACCTGGTTCAACTCTTCCCAGCTGCCTTAAAAATGCCTTTTTACGTTTGGCAGTTCGAGTCAGAGTCCAAAGAAGAACCACGTGTTGCATTTGGGTTTTGTGTCCCTGCGTCTCTTTCCCTGTGGCAGCCACTCCTTTCATCCGTAGGCTTGTTGGGAAAAGGGGTTGTTGGTCCTGCAGAGTTTCTCACATCCAGGATTTCCTTGTCCGCGTCTGTCCCGGTGTTCCCAATAACCCTGGCTGGAGGCTTGCTTAGACTTGTATCCAGGTTTCTGGCAGGACTCCCTCTGGGGCGGGCGTGTTTCTGCCCCCGAGGGGGCCGCAGCGCCTGCCCCGCGCTTCAGCGGTGCCCACACGGCCCGCGGGCCGGGGCCTCCAGCCTCACCTGCCCACAGAAATCCCGCAGCCTCTGGCCCTGTGGTCTAAGCCCAGTAAGGAGCATTGCCAAGGGCACGTTTGGCAATTCCGTCCTTCTTCCTCCCCTCTATCCATCATGTCTTCTGTAAAGAACTTTTACCCTTGGTTGATTTTCCTCATCAACTACAGAAAAGGCTTTTTTCTTTTTGTATCAGTTTACCAAGTTTCAGAACATTGAATTGGTGCACTAGAAATGCAGGGTTTATGATTGTTTAATTTTTAAGATGTAGGTATGCTCCATGCATTATCTGGGACACACTCATACTGATTTGTTGCTCATCTGATATTCAAGTTGGCCAGATGTCCTGTGTTTTTATTGCTAATCTGGCCACCCTTACTAAGGCCTGTGACGGGCCCACCTCGCAGCATCACCAGGTCCTCATGATAGTTGGAGGGAAGGAGCAGTCAGGGCGCTTTGTTAAACCAGGGGCAGCAGGGTGGAGCTGGACACTGGTGCTCAGAGCCTCAGTGTCCAGACTCCAGCTGCCGCCCTAGGAGGGCAGCTGACGCATGCGAGTGGCCACCCTGACCTCCTGGCTGCAGGGGAGGCCACAGCACCTTCCCCGGGGGCTCACGCTCCTCCTGCTGCCTCCCCAGGGCCAGAGCGGAGTGTGGATGTGACAGATGTCACCAAGCAGAAAGACTGCAAGATGAAGCTGAAGGAGTTTGTGGATTATTACTACAGCACCAACCGCAAGCGAGTCCTCAATGTCACCAACCTTGAGTTCTCCGACACCAGGTGAGCCGGGCCACCCCGGGGCATGGGGGCCAGGGTTGGGGCTGGGGCTGGACCCAGGTCGCCTCCCTGCTCTGGGGCTGCAGCCGTCCTTGGCAGTCACCTGAGACACACAGGTTCAAGGTCTCAGGAGTGAAAAATACTGTACACGGCACATGCTGATTTTTCCTGTTTCTCTGTCTTCTTAAAATTTTTTCTTTCTTTTTCTTTTTTTGTTGAAGCTTGCCCATAGCTGACTGTTTGTCTTTTAAAGTATGAAAGTAACACATTAACCAATCCAAACAGAAAAATAAGGAGCAAGAAAACTACTCTGCAGCATCACCGGCAGTTCCCTCCTGTGGCCTGCACCCCATCCCACCCCCAGAGAGAACTATCGGCAGTAGTATGTTTCTTCCAGAATTCGCGTGATAATCATGACACACTCACAACCCCTCACACTCACACACTCATGACACGTTCACACATCCCCTCGCAGACACACAGTCATGGCACACTCGTGACGCCCACACTTAACTCATGGACACCGACGGTCACGATGCATTCACGACACACTCATGGACACATTCCCAACACACAGCCACTGACACGCTCGTACTCATGACCTGAATACACTCAGACACGCTTACGACACACATCCTCAACACACGGAGACTGACACACCGGCACACCCACGCTTGCCGACACGCACCACACCTCACTGCACACGTGCTGACACCCTTGCACTCTCACGTGGATGCCACGCCAGCACACTCACATGGGATCACACCGGGGCCGCTGCTCTGTGGCCTACCCTCCCTGCCTTCCCAGGCGCAGCTTTTCCTGGGTGGGACGTCCCCACACAGGTGTACCTTTCTCAAGCTGGTCCCACTGAGTTTTGGCATTTGTGTGATCAGGCCCACAATCACTGGTCACTGTTCGTGGAGGTGTCCTCTTTTGGGGGCCGGTCGCTTCCTGGTGGTGGTGGTGCCGGCCCCACCCTTTGTTGCTGTGACCCTGGTGTTTCCCAGGACAGTGTACCTGGCAGTGGCTTGTGCCCCATCCCTGGATCTACTCCTTGTCCCCTCTCCATAAAATCCCCCCACTGCCCACCACTGGCCCCTTGGGAAAGATCCGGAACACTCACCAGAAGGCATGAGTGGCTAAGAATGATTTCAGTTTTGCATCATTTCCACCTTGCCTACTTCCAAAAAGCATATGAGATAACATGTGCAAAAAGACAGGTAGGAAAAAGTGAAAGAATTATTGAAAACTGTACCAAGAAAGAGAATATAAAACTACACCAGGAGCCATAAAAATATGATGTAACTGGACATTGGCTTTTGTTTGAGCTTCATGACAGCAAAGGGAAAAGGGGAAATGGGATGGACTGTGGTATCAGAGCAACAGTGTGTGTGGCTTTGCACCTGGGCTGAGCATGAGAAATGATGTTCATGCTCAGGGCCTGTCAGGCCGCAGCACCAGAGCAAGGCCAACCCAGAAAGACTCGCTTCCACTTTCCCAGGAAAGGGAATTCTCTCGCTCTGGGGCGGCCAATTTTCAGGGCTTCTCCTTGCCATCTTCTGGGTGTGGAGATCAGCATTATGCCTGATCTCCTGCCGTGGCCACACCCACGGGCTGGGCCCGTTGGCCCTCTGTGGTCCCCAGTTTACGTGTGTGTGGAGCGGCAGCGATGCCACGTGGCCCGCAGGTGGCGAGATAGAGCCTGGGACATGCCTCGTAGGGCACCTTTCCTGTCCCGGGGGCATGCACAAGGGAGGCGTCTGGTCCCCTCACTGCTGACCACTGTTCCTCTCCCACCCCAGGATGTCCAGCTTCGTGGAGCCACCTGACATTGTGAAGAAACTGTCCTGGGTGGAAAACTACTGGCCAGACGACGCGCTGCTGGCCAAGCCCAAAGTGACCAAGTACTGCCTGATCTGTGTGAAGGACAGCTACACCGACTTCCACATCGACTCTGGGGGTGCCTCCGCCTGGTACCACGTGCTCAAGGTGAGCCACGCCCCTTGGGGCACCTTGCCCCGGACCAGCCAGGTCTGCCAGACTGTCTGCAGTTCCGGCAAGCCCCAGCTGTGGCCAGGATGCTGCTCCCTCGGAGGGACGGCGGGTTCTCCAGCCCTGGAGCAGGAGGTTGTAGGGGCGTTTCTGGGTCGAGGGGCAGGGGTGTGTCTGGGGCCCAAGAACCGCATGCGTGTCCCTCCCCAGTGGGACTGGGGCTTGCTCACAGCAGGGCAAGGCTACCCGGCAGCCGAGCACTCAGAACAGGCGGGAGGTGTTGGAAAGGGGCCAGCAGGAGCCAGAGAAGCGAGTGGCAGAGTGGTGGGGGCATCTGAGCGGGCAGGGAGGGCCAGGAGGCTCATTACCAGGGGCAAAAGAAAGAAAAGAAGGCAGAGGAAAAATGAGACATAAATGATAACAGAAACAACAAAGGAAACCCTGAGCCTTGGGCAGTGGCCACCACCTGGAACTCTTGTGACAGCCGGTTTCAGCCTTATTTGCCCCTTGGGCACCCACACCATTTGTAGGGCCATAGGATGATGGCGTGTCGGATGATGGGGTGTTGCCACGCCCATGCTGGGGCTGTTATACTCAGAATCTTCCTGACTTCTGAATTGCAAAGCCTGTGCGCCCCAGCGTTGCAGGCAGGAATGGTGGGCCGGTGCCTTTCTAGTCAGGGCCTGTCACCTGCAGGAGCCCCAGGACATGGTGGGCTCCCCCGGCCCACCTGCAGCCAGCATGGGCGGCTCTGCCAACGAGCTCTCTTGGCAGGGAGAGAAGACCTTCTATCTCATCAGGCCCGCCTCGGCCAACATCTCCCTGTACGAGCGCTGGCAGTCCGCCTCTAACCACAGCGAGATGTTCTTTGCCGACCAGGTGGACAAATGCTACAAGTGCATCGTCAAGCAGGGCCAGACCCTCTTCATCCCCTCAGGTGAGTGCAGGCAGCCCTGGGGACACAGGGCTTGGGCACACCGGCCCTCATCCCAGTTACCGCACTGTCCCTGTGCCACGTCCCCACCATGGAGGCCTTCCAGGGTCCCTGGCATGCCCACTCCCGTGCCTGGCCTAGCCGCTCGCCCCAGCCCAGTCCCTGCAGAGGGGCAGCGGCGGGCTCAGTGGCAGCAGGAGGCCTGGGAGCGGCCTGCTCTCTGGCCAGCATGGGTGCTCCTCACCATGGGGCCACCTTACCGCCTGGCTGGGCTCACGGTGGCTGAGCCCTGCGTGGGAAAACCAGTTCAGAGAGCCCCGTGTAGGGGTGGCTATTGCATCAAAGATGGCAAGGCCGACCTCAGGAGGAGGCGGTGTCCGCCGATGTATACTTTTTTATTAAGGGACATTTTGATCTATGATGAAAGAGTAGAGCCAAGACATCCTGTTGTTTCCCTTATAAATATCCCACTATTTCTGAAAGACCTCCTTTCCTTTTACAGTAACATAATTACAGTACTTTCATTATACCTTAAAAAAAGAAAATTAATTCCCTAGTATCATCAGATAGCCAATCGATATTCAGATTTTGTAATTGTTTTATGGCATTTATTTCCCCTTCTAAATCTGGATCCAAATGAGTCCCTCACGCTGCACTGGCTCATAAGCCCCTGAACCTTTTGTAGTCCCTGGGTCCCTCCTTCCCTCCTCTAGGAAGAGCTAGAGGATGCCTGGAGTCTGGCCGGGGCTCCATCTCTGAGGATAAACTAGGGACCAACCCCAGCTCCGGGGGAGATGTGGCCACCCTGCCTTGTCCCCTGGCCCTGCAAGTGGGGGTCAGGGTGCCAGGAGGCCTCACCCAGGGTGGGATTCCCTTTCTTGGGCAGAGTGCTACCCTCACATGGCCTGAGCAAGTCCCCTCAGCTCCGGGCCTCAGTTTCCCCATCTTACAATGCAGGGCTGGATTGAACAGGCTGTGCCACCTCAGACATGGTTTCTCCTCTACCCCCTCACATGGAGGGTGAGGTGGAGCCAGGGCTGACAGCTTCTTCCAGGGATGCCCTGGGCCACTGGTGAAGCCGCAGAGCAGACGGGACACCGAGGCTCGGGGCGGGGGCCCAGGGAGGCCAGCGCGGGTCTCCGCCGCTGCTGGTCTGGAGCCAGGACAGCCCCCGCGGGCCCACAGGTGCCCCATGCCTGGAGCAAGGTGGAGGCCAGACCCATCCTGTCTCTCTCAGGCTGGATCTATGCCACGCTCACCCCGGTGGACTGCCTGGCCTTCGCGGGACACTTCCTCCACAGCCTGAGTGTGGAGATGCAGATGAGGTAGTGGCTGCCGCTGTCTGCACTCGGCTCTGTCGGGCAAGTGACAGGCACCCTGGCCTGACTCCTGGCTCGGCCTGCCTGTGGGTGGCCTGGGCCTGACCGTCAGCCTCGCTGGGCCTCCTTGTTCTGCGGGAGGGAGAGGGTGGCCGGGCTCTAGGGTCTTACAGGAACCCTGAGGGGCCTGAGTGCTGGACAGCCCCAGGCAGCCCTCGGTGGGTTTGGGGTCACTTGAACGGCTGCTGCCTTCTTTTCCTGGGGACTGACCAAGCTCTCTGGTAGCCACAGCCACGAGTCTCTCACAGGTCCTGAGGCGTAGGCCCACCCAGGGTGATTGTCCCCTAGTCCACCTCGGCCACGCAGGGCCCAGTGGGGAGGCCTGAGCTGCGTGGCCGAGGTGTGGCCTTGGTGTGGCCGGGGCCTGGATTTACCCTCTAGCATTGACTGCTTGGTACTCAGTGCTTTGAACGGTTCTTTGCTGTGGCTTCCAGAGCGTACGAAGTGGAAAGGAGGTTGAAACTGGGCAGCCTGACTCAGTTTCCCAACTTTGAAACTGCTTGCTGGTACAT
Source organism: Mirza zaza (assembly GCA_008750895.1). Classification (NCBI taxonomy): domain Eukaryota; kingdom Metazoa; phylum Chordata; class Mammalia; order Primates; family Cheirogaleidae; genus Mirza; species Mirza zaza. Next base: position 9,344 of record VSMD01122576.1, read on the forward strand.
GGGGAAGCACCTGCTCGAGGCATTCAAAGGTACCGGTCACTCCAGGGTGGGCGTCTGAGTCTGTGGCTGTTGGCTGTGGGGGCGGCCAGACCTGGGACAGGGCTCCCTCTCTAGGGCTGAAAGCTTCCTTCCTGGGGCCTGAGCAAGTCCCCCTGGGCCTCAGTTTGCCCGTCTGTACAAAGTAGGGCTGGACTGAACAGGCTGGGCCAGCTTGGACACAGCCTGTCCCACCAGGAGGCCTGTCCTACGCTTTAGAAAGAACTCTGGGCTCTAGGTCAAGAGGGACAAGTGTGCCTGTGGCCTCTGTGTGGTGCAGTCATTAATAATGTCCCCTCCGCTCTCCACGCACACCTCCGCAGTGGGGGCAGGGGCCCTTGCCCAGTGATGAGCTGAGGGGTGAGTGTAAGGGGCTCCAGGTCCCCTGGGGTCTCAGGGGCACAGCGGTTGGACTGTGAAGCAGGCTCAGGCCCAGCTCTCAGTGGACACCTGGGCTCCTGGTGGCCACCACCCCGGCTCAGCTCTCCAGACTGCGCCGCAGCCTGAGGGGAACTGAAGGAGGTTGTGTTTGTGTAGGATTTCCTTTTTCAGTGGTGCCCCTCCCTGGAAGGTGCTCTTTTTTGGTTCTGGTAACAGCCGCGAGCTGAGACTTTTATCCAGAATGCTTTGCACTTTGGCTCTAGTTTGAGAAGCTGAAAATGGCCCTCAGTCTCGGCTTGCCAGGTTTCAGTGATATTTTCCCATTGCTCCCCAAATTTGGAGCGCCGAGCTTGACTCTGGCAGAAGGGAGTTCCCAGGAGGGGAGCCTAGCCCTGTCCTCGGGGGCTCATGCCAGGGGCAGGGGCAAGGGCAGCCTGACCGCTAGCCAGCTAGGCCACCGTGGTCCTGTCCTCCAGCCTCTCTGGGTTTGGGCCTCCTCTGGGAGGAGCCAGCAGTTCAGCAGTCCCCAGGACCACGAGGACCCAGGGAGCTGCCGTGGGGCCTGGCACACTCTCCAGTGGGCCGAGGGAGGACATACCTTTTCTGTTGGGCTGGCCTCAGCTCCCCAGGTGTGTCAGATGCGCTGCTCCTGCGGGAACCCACGCCTGGCCGAGCCGCGCTTGGTCCCACAGCTGTGCCAAGGGTGTGTGAGCTGGGAATAAGAAGGTGTCTGGGTACACTGGTGCAGGGCCGTGGGGCAGCCCATGCCCATCTATCTCCTGGAGTGACTGTGGCCCCTCAGTGAGGCAGGCTGGGGAACTGGGCAGAGTGGGGAGAGCCAAACCACCTATTTGGGAGGGCCAGTCCTTCCCCTCATAGGGCAGGCCTCCAGGAGGACCAGCCCCCAGGTTCCAAGAGGAACCGTTGGCAGTTGGGCAGGTGGCCGTGGGTAGAGGCCCCTGGAAGGCTGGACCCTGTGCACCCCTGGGCTGGCTGAGTCTCTGGGAGTGAAGTTGCCTGCGGGCGGCAGGCTGGGCACCCTCCCCAGCTCACCACTCTCTCCTCTGCAGGCTCTCACAAATCCGGAAAACAGCTGCCTCCTCATCTAGTCCAAGGAGCTAAAATTCTCAATGGTGCTTTTAGATCATGGACAAAGAAGCAGGTCGGAACCATGTCACAAGGGCCCTAAGGTGAAGGAGTAGGTAGCAGGTGGGAGGACCTGGCTAGAGACCTAGGAGCAAGGGCTCAGCCTGCCTTGGTGAGACATGGCTTGGGAAGGGCAGGTGGCTCCTCCTGCCCAGTATGGCCTAGGACATGCCTTTGCCCTGGTCAAACACCTGTTAGCCACTGGCTAGGCCACCTGAGGGGCAGGGGTGGGCAGATATAGATTAAGAGCCTCTCCATCAGGGGCACGGGGCAGCTTGGTTGCAAGAGCCAGTGTGGCATGGTGAGCAGGTGCTGCCTGCTCTGGGAGGAAGGTGGATCTGAGAGCAGGGGACAGATGGCCCATGGTGGGGATGGCACTGCGTGAGCACCAAAAGGCCTGGAACATGGCAGGGGCAGGGAGGAGCCAGGGGAACAGCTGGCCATATGACCAGGCATCCTGTTCTGGACAGAGGGCACTGGGGATGCCCTCTCTGCTCCTTGAAGCTGGCCTTGGCTCTAGCTCAGAAGCCAGGCTGCCAGTGTAGGCATAGCCCCCCAGCTGACTTGCTTGGTGACCTGAATAGCCCCTCCCTGTGTCCCCTCCCCGAAGACCCCGCTGCGCGAGCCCCCTTGGGTATGCTGAAGCTGCTTCTCCACTGAAAGCTCTGGAGAAGCCAGCTTCTGATTTCCCTTAGCGTCTTGCTGGGGTCCTGGCTACAGAAGGGAGGGGAAGGTCCAGCTCAGCCTTGGGCACCCTCAGGGACAGTGTTTCCTGCGGTGGGGGGGGGGGGCTCTCCTGTGCAGAGCCTCTGTGCCCACCCCCAGCCTGCAGGAGGAGGGCTCCCTCCCAGGTCAGAGCCAGCAGGGTCTGCAGGGGCCTTCAGGAGGAGGTGGCCAGGCAGGAAACACCGAGTGCAGCTGCCTCTCTCACAGGCAGGCCAGGTGGCCCCAGGCCATCCTGCAGCTCACATCTCCCTCAGGCCTTGAGGCTTGGGCAGTTCAGGGTATCCCTCCCACCTCACCTCAGCCACGTGGCCAGGTAGAGTGGCCTTATGCCCAGGAAGAAGGGATGGGGCCCACGTCCCCTCCACAGCCTGCTCAGGCAACCTTGTCCCCTCTGGGATTTGGTTTGTCCACCAGTAGAGTGGGGGCCACAGCAGAGCCTTTTCATCAGGGCCAGGTCTGGCCGGAGACTTAGGTCCAGGTGTTCTAGGACCTCATGCAGCCAGGCCTCACCCCGTGGCAGCCCCTCACCCTATGCCCATCTGGTTGGCTGGTGGTCCTGACTCAGTGGCAGAGGATGGCCTAGTGGGGTGAAGGGGGACAGTCAGGAGCCACAGAGGCCCGAGGGGGGCTGACCCTGTGCCCGGCTGTCCTGCAGGCTTTGGCAGAGCATGAGGACGAGCTCCCAGAGCACTTCAAACCTTCGCAGCTCATCAAAGACCTGGCCAAAGAGATCCGGCTCAGTGAGGTAGGGCTGTGCCCAGGGCACGGGCTAGAACTCTAGGGACAAGGGAAGGCCTGCCTGTCTTTCTCTGAGCCTAGGGGCCAGCCTGGTCTAGAGCTGCCAGCCCGGAAGGCTAGCATTCCAGATGGCCCTCCTTGTGCTGTTCTGGGTGGGCTCACCTGCACGAGGGCTCTGGGTCCCAGGGCTCAGGCTGGACCGTGGTGTACCGGTGTGAGCATGCAGGGATTGAAAGGTGGCTCTGGGCCATTCTGCAGCTCCCACGGGGTGGTGGTGGGTAGGGGGGCTCTAGGGGAGAAGCCTTTGGCCCAGCCCCTCCAGTCCCAGCTCAAGTGAGCCTGGACGAGCCCTTCGTGCCCAGGGTAGGACAGAATAGCTCTAGGGATGTGGGGACCAAGTAGCCAATGGTGTGGGGTGGTGTGAGCATGTCACACAGTGGTGTGAGACAGATCAGCCTTTCTGAGCCAACAGTGCCTGCCAGTGTGGCAGCGAGCCTCCAGAGCCCTGGCATGTGGACCCTCCTGGGCCATAGTTTGGAAGAAGCAGCATGTGACCCTCTTTCTTCTGTACCCCAGAATGCCTCCAAAGCCACCCGACCAGAAGTGAATGCTGTTGCCTCCTCGGATGAGGTCTGTGACGGGGACCGGGAGAAGGAGGAACCCCCATCTCCCATTGAAGCCACCCCACCTCGATCCCTCCTGGAGAAAGTGTCCAAAAAAAAGACTCCCAAAACTGTGAAGATGCCCAAGCCGTCCAAAATCCCCAAACCCCCCAAACCCCCCAAGCCCCCGAAACCCCCCAAAACGCTAAAGCTCAAGGACGGAAGCAAGAAAAAAGGGAAGAAGTCCCGGGAGTCGGCCTCACCCACCATCCCCAACCTGGACCTGCTCGAAGCCCACACCAAGGAGGCGCTGACCAAGATGGAGCCACCCAAGAAGGGCAAGGTGTGTCCGCCTCACCCTAGCTCCCTGCCTCATTGCCAGCCACACTGTGGCACCTCCTGGGGTCCAGGCCCATGGGGGCAGCTGGGGCCACTTGTCCTTATTCTCTAGGTGCTCCTGGCCAGGTAAGGCTGGGAGACCAGGGTGCAGCTCTCTGCAGCACCTCTGTGGGGTGAATCCCTAGGAGGGTACAAGGGTCTGGGCCCTTGCCCAGTGGAGGCACTTTCCTACCTGCCCCTGACCCAGGACTCCCACATCTAGGCTCAGACCCAGGCAGGCAGGCTCTGCCCCGCGAGCCCGCAGAGTGGTGTGGTGGGCCTTGGAAAGAGGCCCTCATACAGAAGCACAGGGTGTATGTGTGCTGTGTAAGGGGTGGCACCCAGTAAGGCCACTCGGTGGAGGGGGCAGGGTGATCCTGCAGGAGGGAGTGACCCAGTTTAGTCTTCTCAGCCAGGTCATAAGTTTCCAGGGGACAAAGAAGACGTAGGGATAAGGCACTGGGGCTAAGGCCTGAAAGTGGACAAGCTGTATGTGCAGAAACATCAAGGAGCAGGCTGGTGGAGGGGGAGAGCTTGGGAATGGGGCAGGGGCAGGGTTGCCCTGGTGGCCTGAGCCCCTGTGGACAAAAGAGAGATGGGCCCAGCCCCGAGGACCCTCTCTGACTAGAGCATCTTAGGTCTGGGCTTCAGGGACCGTGAGCCCCTGAGATCAAGCAGCACTGGGTGTGAGCTCCTGCCAGAAAGAGGCTGTTACCCACTTCCTGGGGGCCAGGAACTGCCAGGGCCAACATTACAGGGCTGCAGTGAGACACACTTGTGTTCTCTTTCCCAGGGCTAGTATGAATGAATGAGTGAACACATGGCTGGATGGGTGATGAGTGAATGGATGGCTTAATGGATGGATGGATGAACGAATGGATGAATGGATGGGTGAATGAATGAATAGAAGAATGGGTGGATGAACAAATTGATGGATGAATTAATGAATAGATGAATTAATGGATGAATGAATGGATGGGTGATGAATGGATGAAGGAACAGATGGAGGGACAGATGAATGAATGGATGGAGGAGTGAATGGAAGAACAGATGTATGAATGGGTGGATGAACAGATGGGTGGATTGCAGTATGTGGCCAGCAGGAGGCAGGGGATCTATGTGGCCACATCTTTGTGCTGTAGCTCGAGGGAGTCCCGCCTACCCTCTGCGTCTGCCTCTGAGTCATGGCTGCTGCATTTTCTAGGCCACAAAGAGCGTCCTGAGTGTGCCCAATAAGGACATTATCCACACACAGAATGATGTGGAGAGGCTGGAAATCCGAGAGCAAACTAAGAGCAAGTCGGAGGCCAAGTGGAAGTATAAGGTGAGATGTGCATATGTATGTGCATGTGTGCCTGTGCTTTGTGAGTGTGAGCCTTGAGGCCCTGTGTGTGAGGGCATGTGCAGGCAGTACCGTGAGGTGCTGCTGTGTGTGTCTGGAGCATGTGTGGCCTCCCATGGCCACCTTCCACTGGGTTGCCATGGGTACAAGAGGTCAAGCATGTCACCCCCTACTTTGATGGTGTTTCCCTTCACCGTCCACACTCTGCTTTGCGCCTCTGCTCTCTGGGGGCCAGCAGCATGTAGGGCAGGCCCTGCAGGCCCCGGGGCTGGGCTGGGGCTGAGTCCGTGGGGTGCAGCCATCCAATGCCCCGCGGTGGCCCAGGCAGCCATCAGAGCCGTGGGAGACTGTCCCTCGGTGTGTTCCTCTATCCACTGTTGCTAGTTGGGGTCCTGACTCCCTACTCCCATGGGGGCTCAGAGACGGCCCTGGTCTTGCTTTTCAGAACAGCAAACCCGACTCCTTACTGAAGATGGAGGAGGAGCAGAAGCTGGAGAAGTCGCCCCTGGCCGGAAACAAGGACAACAAGTTCTCTTTTTCTTTCTCCAACAAGAAACTCCTTAGGTATGTGAGTGCTCAGAAGGGAGGGGTGGCCATACACCCCCCCACATCATGCACGCCACACACCCCACACATGCTGCATCACACACACCACGCACGACACACACACCAGACCCACTGTCACATACCTCAGTCACCCTTACACACACCGCACACCATGCATGCACCCTGCACCACACACAAATCACACACACCGCATTACACACACCCCCAAACCTCACACACCACACAGCACACACACCACACACCCACCACGTTAAATACGGACCACACACACTCCACACGCTGGGCACACACCCAGCCTTCGGCTGACACCCTTGGGCAGCGCTCCAGGCCAGGCTCCTCTCCCTCTGAGCTGCTGACCCTACCACCTGCAGCCCGGTGCCCCACTCACCTTTGTCGGCCCCAGATGTCAGGAGAGGCACATCCTGCCTCCCCAGCACTCGCTTGTCCTGCAGGGCCTGTGTGGGAATCGAACCGCCCAGCTGCGTGGGGAGGAGGGCAGCTGGGGGCTGCCTGCGGGCAGGGAAGCGCCCCCACCCCCACCCGGCCAGGGAGGGAGAGTGCGTGGCTCCTTGGATTTAACAGACATCCTGCTGTTAACAGGCTGGCACTGAGATCCTGGCTCTCGGAGCACTTGGGCCACCGGGGAGGGGCTGGTATGCAACCAGCATGGGGCCCTGGGTGCCAAGGTCATGGCCCATCTGGGATCAAGGAGGCCTTCCTGGAGGAGATGTGGAGAGACAGAGGGCCATCTGGGAGGTCTGTGTGTGCCGGGCCAGCCTCAGCGGGCAGGTGAGAGGTGCTGAGGGCTGTGAGCCAGGTGTGGCCAAGAGAGCCTCGAGGTTCCAGCTGTGACAGTTGAGCCTGTGTTCTTGCCAGTGCATGGGCATGTTGCCTTCCGAGGCCCCAGGCTGGTCGGGGGGCAGACAGGTCCCAGTGGGAGTAGTGGCCACTTTTTGCAGTGGACACTGATTGACTTGGCTGTGTCTCAGTTTCCTCGTTGAAAAGATGGGAGGAGGAGGTCTCCTTCCAGGTTGTGGAGAAGTGGAGTGGGGCCCGAATGTAGCCTGGGAGGGCGGGAGCTCGGGGAGCTCATCGGGGGAGCAGGTCTGCGGGGCCCGCGGCTGCTCCGGCGTCACAGCCCTGAGTACGTCTGTTGCTTTACCTGAAGCTTCGACCTGGGTCCTGGCCCAGCTCTGTGATGGTGCCGTAGAAAGTTTAGAATGGAGACGAGAAAGATCGACACAGTTCTGTGGCCGCGTGTACACACGTGTGTGTCTGTGGCTCAGCCTGCAGGCAGAGGGCTCTCTGCCACCCTTCACTTGGAGTGCCACAAGCAGCCTCATCGTGGGCACTCTGTCCAGATGCTGCGTTTGCATTTGCCCAGGTTTGGAGTTGTGTCATTTTCAAGTTCCAGACATTTCTGCCTTATCCTGTTGTCCCTACTGTTGGGGGAGAAACCTATCCTTAGCCCCCATGGGGACCGGCCCAGAGCTGCTCACGTGCCAAGCGTGTGGGCTACCTTGTCTGAAGTAGTGCTGCCTCTCCCGGCAGGGCACAGGTCACATGATGTGACTGAGACCCTTGCATCTGTACTGTGGCCCTGGCCATGAAGGGATTTTTCCACAGTAGCTATGCAGGAAAAACCAGGAAGGTTGGATCCTGTTCCTGTCGCCAGGCCCCCGGGCGCCGGGGAAAGGGTGGGCCCTGGCTCCAGCTCTCCACCTGCCGGGGAAGGGCTCTCTCTGCTCCTTGTGAGCCGCGTACTAGGGCCAAACATGGTGGGGACACAGCCCTGAGGTGGAGGCCATGGGGTTGGGGATTGTCCCCTCTCGTGGAGGGGTAGCATCCCGCACTGGAGACCGAGGCAGCGCTGGCCTGGGCCCTCCCGCCAGCCTCGCTGACGGCGCCTGGGCTTCCGCAGAGCCAGGGGCAGCGCCTGCCTCTGAAAGGCCTCCCTGCCACTGCCCAGCGGGACGCTGGGGCAGGGTCGTGGGCCATGTGGATGCCGCTGACCCGCTCACTTCTGCCCTAGCTCCAAGGCTCTTAGGCCCCCGACGAGCCCTGGTGTGTTCGGGGCCTTGCAGAACTTCAAGGAGGACAAGCCCAAGCCCGTGCGGGATGAATATGAGTATGTGTCTGATGACGGGGAGCTCAAGATTGACGAGTTTCCCATCAGGAGGAAGAAAAACGCCCCAAAAAGGGACCTATCCTGTGAGTTGGGAGGGTACGTTGGGGGAAGGGCATGAGGCGGGACCCAACCTGCCTGCAAGGGGTCAGCCAGGCCCCCCAAGGCGGCTGCGGGACCCTCACGGCTGTGCTTTCAGTCCTGCTGGAGAAGAAGGAGGTGCTCCCCACGCCCGCCTCGAGGCCGAAGCTGGACTCAGCAGGGTGCAAGGTGAGCCGCCTCCCGAGGCCCTGCTCTGTGCTCCGTGGCCGTCTCCGGGCAGTCCCCCAGCTGCAGCCGGCTGGCTCCGCAGCCTTGCCCTCGGCAGGGTGGTCTCTGAGGGTTTCTGCGCGAGGTGGTGGAAGAGTGTCCTCACCCTCACCCCACCCTTTCTGGGTGAGTTCTCATGGGCAGGCCGAGGCTGGGCTCAGGCCTGGGGTTGGTGCAGGAAGCATGAGTGTGTGCCTGAGCCCGAGGCCACCAGGCGGAAAGCAAGCATGTGGCAGGGAGGGGCTGCAGAGGTCTCTGCGTGCGGTGTGGGCCTCAGGACCTGCTCTGCAGAGAGATAAGGCAAGACTTGCCCCAGGACGGGAGCCGGGGCGGGGCAGGATCCCCCAATATTGTTGGGAGATCCTGCACTAAGATGGTCTCTGAGGCATGTGTCACTCCAGACATAGCTCTCTCCCTGGGCATGGGAGGGGCGTGTCCCTGCTGAGCCACCTGCCAGGCGAGTTATCCGGATCTGGTACCAGTTTTCTTGAGCCTCGGGGACTGCAGGCGCAGCCCCAGCCTCTCTTCTTCCAACCCTGGTAGCTTTCCTGTGTTAGCTACTGGGGCTCTCTCTCACGTGAGGGTTTCTTTGAGCCAGAGTTCCTCTGTGGAAGCAGTGCATGATGTGGAGACACCGTGGTCCTCTGTGGTCGTGGGGTCTGGCGTCCACAGTCACCCCGCACGTGTCTGGCCAGCCAGCCGCGGGCTCCGGGGCCTCGGTCAGACCCCAGCAGTGTTTGTTAGAAGGGCAGGGCTCTTCAAAAACTTTAAAAAACCTATTTCAGTCCCTGAAGGGAAAGTGTAACCCCCTACCTCCTCCCGAGCCCGTCCGTGGCCGGTCCCTGCCCTCACTGGCTGCCCTGTCCCTCTCCCAGCAGAGCGATGACTCCTCGGACGAGGGCTCCCTGCACATCGACACGGATGCCAAGCCGGGCCGCAACACCAAGGTGAAGAAGGAGGGCGGGAGCTCAGCGGCTGGCATCCTGGACCTGCTGCAGGCCAGCGAGGAGGTCGGCGCCCTGGAGTACAACCCCGGCAGGTGGGCCCCGCGCAGCCGCAGCACCTGCAGGGCGGCGAAGAGGCAGGCCACAGCCAGGCCTGGGCCACGGCGCAGGGGCTGGTGACGGCTGACCCCTGGCGTGGGCAGACGGGCACGCTGAAGGGCAGCGACGCTGGCCCGGCCAGCCTCTGTCCCAGAGGACGAGTTGGTGCCACGGGGGCTTTGTATTCAACCAAAGGCTGGGGTTCATTTCTCTTCTGTGGTCCCAGTGAAATTCTCTCCGAATCAGGGGCTCTTAGTTTTGTTTTTGAACACTGAGACTGTTGTTTTTCATGTGGAAATTTTACAGGAATTTCTACATGTACAACAGACAGGTAACTGCAGGGTGGGGCCTGCAGCCTCCTCTGAGGCACACCAGGACTGTGCAGGGGTCCCAGCTGCCGTGGGTGGTGCTTGCACAGCTGTGCTGGTCCTCGTGGCAGCTGCCGACTCCCGCTGCACACAGGGTAAGCTGAGACACCGCTTAGACAGCTTGCCCTTAGCCATGACAGTAGCAAGCGGCAGAGGCAGGCCAGACGCCCCGTCCACCTGACTCCAGAGCCTGAGCCCGGGGTTTCCAGAGGGGTGACCAGAGCTGGGTCATGCTGTCTGGGCACGAGCAGCTGGTCCCTTATACAGCTGGAGTGACTTGCCTAAGGAAGGCAGGGCCCATATGGCCTGTCAGTCCCAGGCCTGCCCAGTTCCCCCAGATCTGTCTCTGAGACTCTGGTTTCCGGAATCACGACCCAGGGCTGCACTGTTGACCACTCAGCACAGCGCCGAGGGTTGTTCCATGGGCAGGTGGAGGCCACAGGTCAGGCCTGCTTTTAGACAGACAGGGGTTCTTGGGCAAGACAGATTAAGGGCTTGACTGAAAGGAGCGTTTGCTAAATCAGTTGGCGGTATTTTATTTCATAAATGACTATTTTGCATGCATATTATTCTCTTGTGGTGTTGAACATAAAAAGCCAGCCAAAAGATGCTTTCTTTTAATAGGAGTGAAGTGTGACTGAGGCTTCCACAGTGCCCTGGGGTGCAGATTGCCTGGCTGGCATTAGGTGGTTTCTGTCCACGGTCAGGCGCCCTTGCTGTGGAGACGTGCCGGCAGCTGGGAGGTGACGCCTGGCTGTGGGCCGCTGCCCCTGTCAGCCCCTACGGTGCTGCACAGAGCGCCCTGCTGCCCGCCGGGGCTGCCTGTCTTCTGGGAACAGGTGTGCACTAGCTGACACCTTGGTGACTGGCCTCAGCCAGGGGGGCCTCCCAGATACCCTGGGCCCCCATGAGGTCCGTGGAGAGACCTGGGCGCAGAGTATGCCTGAGGCCACCCAAGATGAGGGAAGACAAGGCTGAGAGCCTTAGCTTAGGGCCACCAGGTGGTTTGTCCTGGGCACCTGGGGACTTGTAGGGGCCTGGAGAGGGGACGCAGGCAGGGGAGGGCTTCATGCCCACTTCTGTGAGGAGGCGCTGTGTCCTGGGCTCCTGGCTGTCAATCTCAGCCAGGGAGGGGTGGCCCATGTGTGGATATGCTACCGACCAGAAACACGGAGGCCTCCCGGCCCGTGCCGAGGAGCAGGCCCTGCACACGCCACGTGTGTCCTCACACATGGGCGCACGTGCACACGTGCCTGCCGGGGGCCTGGGAGGCTTCCGCCCCCTCAGCCCATCGCAGGCAGTTCCTCTTCCAGAGTCGCCCGTTTGGAGCATGGGTCAGTTTTGATGGTCCACTTGCTCTGTTTTAAGTACTGGCTGTTTGGAAAAAACAGCTGAAGAAAATGGAGGAAAATATGTTAATTTCTTGTGGATGGTTTGCTTAGTGTTTACTGCTAGGGGAAAAAGGAGAAGATTTTGGTATGCTAATTGGAGGATTAAAGTATTATTTTCCATGCCGACTGGTTAAACTTTGCTCATTGATTCACCCGAGACCCCGTGGACCTACGGGGCCAGCCAAGCGTGCGGTTCCCAGCTCATGGCAGCTGAGCCCAGATGGCTTGGCGGGGGTTGCTTGCTTCCGTGCTGGGTCTGGCGGAGGCCCCACCGTGTGTGTTTGGACCCTCTCGGTGGGTGTCCTGGCCCCCACGGCGGGGGCGTAGGCCGCTCACTCTCTAGTCTGTCTGGGCCGCGACGGCAGGTGAGGGCCGGGCAGGCCAGTCTGGAGGGTGCAGGGCGAGTCGCCTGCTCTTGTTGGCTCCTGAGCTGGGGCTGGGAAGGACCTGCTCCTGGCGAGGCCAGTGAGGAGGGCGACGCAGAGTGGTAACACCAGGGCAGGCACTGGCCTGCAGCACCGCGGCACGTGTGGCACGTGTGGCACGGGCAGTGGGGCACTGCCACGCTGGGGCAGCGCCAGCAGCGTCTTCCAGGGAACTCTCCAGGGCAGTGTGACCACATCTCATTTCCCATTGCTGTGGCTCTGGCACCTCAGTCCTGCTCAGTTCCAGGGAAACCCCAAACACGTTGCTGTCCAGTGTGTCTTGGACAGGGCCTGGGCGGTAGCATTTGTGGAGCACTGCAGTGAGGGACACCTCCCCAGGCTCTGGCAAAGTCCCTCTGAGTCGGCTGGACCCGCAGAGAGCTGGGGCCTGGGCCTGTGCACTAGCCCTTGCAGACCAAGCGCACCTCGCCAGCCGCAGGGCCACAGGGCCGCCTCTGCGCTGCTGTTCACTGGGGCCCCCGTCCCTGCCCTGCTCCAGCAGAGCCTCAGCCCTGGAGCCCTCTCGCTTCTGAGTAGCGGCTTGTCTAGGTCCCTGGTGAGGCCGCTGCCCTGGGCGCCTCAGCCCATTTCTGGTGACACTTGAGAGAGCACAGACCCGCCAAGCTGGGTGGCCTCTGTGACTGCCTTGGCCTCTTCTTCCTCATCTCACCTGTGTGCTGTGTCCTAAGCCCGGAAACAGCACCAGGGCACACCCGCAGCCACTCCCCGCCAGCATTCTGCCCCTGGGCTCCTCACAGGCCCATCTCTTACTTAGCTGCGCTCGTCTCACGAAGGCTCGTGATCCCTTCTCTTCTGCATGGTCTTCCTGAAATACTTCCTGTACTTCTTGGAAGTAGGGTGTGGGGCAAAAGGACAGGGGATGGGCGCTTGAAAGAGGTGGATGCACATGCAGGGGTCCTGGGAGGGGATGGCAGGTACCTGCATGCCGCCCTGAGTCTGGGACCAGGAGCACCTGGATGCAGTGACAGGTGTGGCTGGGCCTGGCTGGTGACAGGGCCTCCCCCACAGGCAGGGGTGGGCTGCCCTGTCCTGGGTTGGGCCAGGTTTGGGCTGCAAGGCAGTGGGCAAGGGTGAGGGCTAGAATGCGACACTGCAGGGGTCACCGCTGGCCTGGCCTACACGAGGTGTGGGGAAATTAAGCGCTCCCCCGTCCTGGCCGCACACGGCATCTGGAGCCCAGGGCAGACCCCTGACTCAGAATCTTGGGAAGGGGCTGGGCACTGGCGCTTTTAAGCTGCCCAGGCAGTCATGGTGCACGGATGGATGGGGGTCCTGGCTGCAGGAGCATGGGCTGGGGTGGTGTTGGCCACATGAGGAGGCCAGAGCTGGGCCCTGGGAGGGTCTGGTAGGGATGGGAGGAAGCCCCCTGAGAAGCCCAAGACTTGGCCTTGAGGCATCTCACTGTCCAGCAGTATCTGGACCCTGGCTCTGGGTGTGGACAGTGGTCACCTTATCCTACCCCTCCCTGAGCCCAGGCAGGCCAGTCACACACTGGGCATTTCAGAAGTTCCTTCTGGAAAGAGGGGAGCAAGTGCAGCCAGGAGGAGATGGAGGCACAGACATGGGGCCGGGGGAGCACAGGCCGGGTACTGTCCTGCCTAGAGCTGAGGGCAGTGGGGGAAGGGGGTGAAGAGAAAGCCCCTGGGTCTGTGTGGAGGCTACCACAGAGGGCTGACCTTGGGCAAGCTGAGGTGCAGCTGTGCCTGTCCAGGTGCAGGTGTGGGTGCAGGCGTGGGTACAGGTGTGGGTGCAGGTGCAGGTGTGGTGCAGGTGTGAGTGCGGGTGCAGGCGCAGGTGCAGGTGTGGTGCAGGTGGGGAGTTGGTAAAAAGGTGCAGATCACTGGGGAGAGCGTGTGCCGTGGGAGAGAGAGGGCTATGCTGCCCCATCTCAGGGTGGTGTATGGGAAGTTAGGGGGAAGGGATGCCCAGTACTGGGGTCGAAGATGGGGTCTGTGGTGGTGAGAGAGGCACAGGGTGCCCTGAAGGGGTACACAGAGTGGCTAGGTGTGCAGGAGGGAGGCTGAGTCAGCTTGCCAGCTTTAAGGAGACAGAGCTCAGAGCGTGACCATGTGTGGCCTGGACCTTCCCTTCCATTGCCGTCCTCCCGTGTCTCCTCTGCATGCCCATCTCTGTCCCCAGGCCTCCAGCCCTCCCCGTGGAATATGGTGGGTAAGCAGGGAATTCATCAGCTCACCCTCTCTACTCCACGCTCCCTGCTGGCCACCAGGCCAGGAGTTTGTGCAGGCTGTGGGCCGAGGGCCGCGGGCTGAGTGCCTGTCTCCCTGTGCCCCCAGCCAGCCCCCGGCCTCCCCCAGCACGCAGGAAGCCATTCAGGGAATGCTGTCCATGGCCAACCTGCAGGCCTCCGACTCCTGCCTGCAGACCACCTGGGGCGCTGGCCAGGCCAAGGGGAGCTCGCTGGCGGCCCACAGCACCCGGAAGAACGGGGGCAGCGGTGGCAAGAGCGTGGGCAAGCGGCTGCTGAAGAGGGCTGCCAAGAACAGCTTGGACCTGGACGACTATGAGGAGGAGCAAGACCACCTGGACGCCTGCTTCAAGGACTCAGAATACGGTGAGTGCCACACTGCGTGGGGCGGCGCTAGCACCCGCTTGGGAGGCCTCTCTGAGGGTTGTGGTCGCTGGGAGCTCAGCCTGGGGCCTGGGGAGCTGGGCCCTCTTTTGTTTTGAGGTATGATTCATAGACCATAAAAAACACCCTTTAAAAGCATGCAGTTCAGTAGTCTTGAGTGTATTTAGAGGCACATGCACCTGTGGCAGCAGTCAGTTTTAGAACGTTTCATCACCCCAAGAGGAAACTCTGTCCCCATTAGCAGCCCCTGGCAACCACGAATCCACTTTCCGTCTCCGTACATTGCCTGTTCTGGACTTTTGTGTACTCATACAGTGTGTGTCCTTTTGTGACTGGCTTATTTCACTTAACATAGTCTTCAAGGTTCATTCATGCTGTTGAAACGTCAGCATTCCCTTGCTCTGTGAGGCTCAGTGCTGCTCCGCTGCGTGGGCGGACCACGTTTGCCCATTCATCCCATGGTGAACGCTGGGCTTGCTTCCACCTTTTGGCATCTGTGACTGGCCATGGCCTGTGAAGCTTCCATCCGCTTGATTGTATTCTCAGGAGGACAACTGCTTGGTCATAGGCCACTGTATGTTAATCATCAGGCTTCTGAGGACCTGTCCAACTGGTTTCCACGCAGCTGTGCCATTTTGCACTCACAGGGCTTTGAGATCATCACACCACTCTGTCTGTCTCCATGTAAGAGGGAGAGGTCAAGGCCCAGTGTGGCCCTGTGGCTGGCACCTGAGGTCAGACTGTTAGGTAGCACCAGCTGTGGCTCTGGCCTCCACACGAGGCATAGCCCTCACTGCCCCCCAGAGCTGGACAATCTGGCTTGGGGCTAGGCCCCGGAGGAGCAACTTTGGCCACATCGAAGGGGTCTGGAGATAGAGGACCTGCCTCCGTGCCGCTGCCAACCCCCGGGGAGCATTCTGTGCCCCATAGGCGTGCCAGCACAGGGCCCGTTCCCAGGGCCAGCACATGGTGGCTCACTAAGTTCAGACCCTTCCCTGACGCCGTTCTCATGGTCAGAGCCAAGGAGTTTGGCTGCATGGAGGCTGGAGGCTGGCTGTGACGGGAAGAGCCACGTGTTCATGCTACTGTCTCCGGCAGACCTCCTGTGAGTGAGGCTGGCTCTGCCACATCTGGTGGACAGATTGGGGCTTCTCAACAGGGCCTGCCCTGGTTTGACAAACAGACTTGCAGCAAAGTGAACTCCTGTTTTCTGGGCTCTTCCTAGGTGTGGAACTCTGGGCCCCTCTTGCCTCCTCCAGAATCTCAGGTCCCGGGGGTTCCTTGGCGGGCAAAAGACCACAGCCTGTAGTGCAGGGTGGCCCTCGGCTCAGGGAGGGCCATCGGCAAGTCACCACTTTGGGGCAGCTCCCCGCCGGCCACCGGTCCTGCTGTGCAAGGGCCCCCCACCAAGCCTCGCCGGGCAGGTCTGGGGGCCTTCAAGCCCACCCGGGTCCGTGGACGATGAATGTTTCCTCCGATGACACCGGGCGGGCTGGGGCGGGCAAGCTGGCCGGTGCATGCCAGCGCCCTCTTGTCTGGAGAGTCCCACTTCAGGATGATCTCCAGGCGCCTGTGCTCTTCTGGGGGACGTCCTCACTGCAGGCAGCTCCCTTGCTCTTGACGGTGGCCTGAGGATGGGCCCTGGGGTGGCCATTGTGCCGGTGGCCCCAGGCTCTGCCCAGCAGCTCAGCGGGCCTGGCCTTCCCTTTGCCTCCCCTAGTTTACCCCTCCCTGGAGTCAGATGAAGACAACCCTGTCTTCAAGTCCCGGTCGAAGAAGAGGAAAGGCTCCGACGATGCTCCCTACAGCCCAACAGGTAGTGCTGGGGGCCCCGACACCTGCGAGCTTGCTGCTCCTCCTCCGCCCTGAGAGTGTGGGTCTACCCTGTGCCGGCCCGTCCCCGCGGCTGGGCAGCTCATCCTGCCGGGACGGCGCGCTGCTGCAGAAACGTGCTGAGGCTCTGCTGTGTTTCTTGGGACCTCAGAGCCCAGACGCGCTTCCCCGCAGCCCCTGCTCAGAAGCCTTCACCCCTCGGGCCAGCCCCTCCACGCCAGTGTCTTCCTCGCCAAGCAGCTCTGACAGTCACCTTTGTGTGTGGTGGCACTACCCACTCTTGCCACCTACCTGCCCTTCCTGTCTTGCAGGGCCTCTTGGGCTCTGCCTGTGGAGACTCCGATGTGGCATTGTCCCCTCTGGGTGGGGCAGCAGCCCTGCTCTGATGTGGCTTCACATCCAGGGAGCCCAGTGCTCGGGCCCAGCTGGCCATGGGGCTGGGCTGTGGGGGGATGAGAGCGTCCCCAAAAGGAGGGTGGCGAGGCTGCGGCTGGCAGCTTGAGGGGACTGGCCCTTCTCTTCCGCAGCAAGGGTTGGCCCATCGGTGCCAAGACAGGACAGGCCTGTGCGTGAGGGTACCCGAGTGGCCTCCATTGAGACGGGGCTGGCAGCCGCTGCAGCCAAGCTGTCCCAGCAGGTGAGGAGGGCTAAGTGAGGGGGACACCACAGCCAGGCCCCCGTTACCCCCGCCTGGGCTCAGGCTCTCCTGGAAACCACGCACAGACCACCTGGGCTGGGGGCTGTCACAGGCTTGGGGACGTTTGATTATACAGTGCACCAATTCCTCCTCTTCCCAAATTCCCTGTGGGAGGGGGCAGGGGAGCTGGGAACTGACAGCCTGGGCCCTGACACAGGACAGTCCCTCCTTGCTGAGGCTGGGCTGCTCTCAGGGGAGGGAGGCCCCTGAGGCACCTGCACACCCCTCAGGAGACCGCAGCGGGGGCTCCCCTGCTCCTGGCGGTTCCGGCGTTTCCGAGTTTCCTCACGGCTGGGAGACGGGGTTCCCTCTGCACATGCCCCTTCCTTCCAGTCTTGTTGGCCACCTTCTGCTCCTCCCAGCTAAGAAAAGGGGGTCCTGGAACCTCAGGTATCCCCTGGACCAGGCCTGACACCATTTGGGTGCCCACGGGGGTTAACAGGATCAAAGAGAATATTATTCCAGGACCAAGAGACCATGGCAGCTCAGAGCGGGCTGCCGAAGTGCCTGCCCTACAGGGCCAACTGCTGGGTGAACTCGCCTGGAGTGGCAGGTCAGGCCAGCTGCCCCCAGCTCCGGTGCCACGTCCCCACGACTGCCTGTGAACGAGGGTGGCCCAGGTTCAGGCCTCAAGCCCCCGCTGCCAGCAGTGCTGTGTGTGGGTCCCCAGCAAGGCGTGCGCGCTGCTCCGCCGTCCCGAGTGCGCGTGCGGCAGGCTGCCCTCCTTAGCGCGCCTGTGTGCTTTGTTCACAGGAGGAGCAGAAAAGTAGGAAAAAAAAGAGCACCAAGAGGAAGCTGACTCCAAACACCGCCTCCCCCTCCCCCTCCGCCTCCATCTCCATCTCCGCGGGTACCACCTCAGCCTCCACCACGCCAGCCTCCACTACCCCGGCCTCCACCACCCCGGCCTCCACCAGCACGGCCTCCACCAGCACGGCCAGCAGCCAAGCTTCACAGGAGGGCAGCTCGCCGGAGCCGCCCCCCGAGTCTCACAGCAGCAGCCTGGCTGACCACGAGTACACGGCGGCTGGCGCCTTCGCGGGGGCCCAAGCCGGCCGCGCCTCCCAGCCCATGGCGCCTGGGGTGTTTCTCACACAGAGGCGGCCCTCCGCGTCCTCCCCCAGCAGCAACAGCAGCGCCGCCAAAGGTAGGCCCTGCGGCCCTCCGCCGCGCCCGCGCCCGGCGCGGCCCTAGGCCCGAGGTCGAGGACGGCACCTCTGCTGGGGGCGCCGGGCCCAGGACAGCAGGCGGCTTTGGCGGGGTAGCCGCCCCGACGCCCGCAGTCGCGCAGCGCAGGCGCGAGCACGGCCTGCGCCTGCGCCTGCGCCTGCGCCTGCGCCTGCGCCTGCGCCTGCGCCTGCGCCTGCGCCTGCGCCTGCGCCTGCGCCTGCGCCTGCGCCTGCGCCTGCGCCTGCGCCTGCGCCTGCGCCTGCGCCTGCGCCTGCGCCTGCCGCTCGGCCGCGGTGCTGCCCCGGCCACAGGCCTGGGGCCTGGCCTGGTTGCGACAGTGGCTGCCAGGGCCTCGCTGCCGGGGTGGGCCCAGCGCCCTCGCCCCCTCCTCGCGACGCCGCCCGAGCCCGTGTCCGCCCCGCGAGCACGCACCTCTGAGCTGCACGCCTTGTTGGCCGCGGCTTCTCACAGCGGGCTGCTCGCCGCCTGCTCGGGTGCTAGACCCCGCCCCGCGCGCTGCCCCTGCCATCTTACTCACCTTTGTTCTCTGTGTCCCTCCTCTGTCCCCTTAGGAAAACGTACAAAAAAGGGCATGGCTACTGCCAAGCAGAGGCTTGGGAAAATTTTGAAAATTCATCGGAACGGGAAACTGCTCCTTTAAAGTTTGGAGAGCCAGGAAACTTCTGCTCCGCTCAGGACCCCTGGAGCCCCGCGAAAACATCTGCCCCCAAGGAGGGTGGCCGAGCTGCCTCACCCAGGGAGGGCCTCACCTCCACACAGCCACCACTCCCCCTAAACGAGCGTCTGTCCCTTGAGCAGGAGGAGCGGGCCACGTATGGCCATCCCTCGTTTTGAATATGGACATCCTTTCTCAAGTTGCTAAGAGTGACCAGTTCCTGAAAAGTGGCCCTGCCAGTTTGAGGACTATTTATTCCACTTTCAGGACAGCCTCTAGGCACCCCTGAGTGTGGGTGTGATTGCAGGGCCTCTGCAGCTCTGCTGAGAGCACGAGTCCTTTGAGGAAGGTGGAGTGAGCCAATGCTCACCAGCCCTAGAGTTTGAGCTGGCCGCAGGCTGGTAGCCTCCAGAGGCTTAAAAAAAGGCAAAGAACACAGAAGGTGGAGGAGCAAGCGGGATGTTTATGTACCCCCTTCTCATCCTGAGTGATCTCAGACAAGTCCAGAAAGCGCTCAGCTGGCAAGGAAGGATCTGCCCCGAGCTCCCTGGTGGCAGGTGGCAGCAGGATGGTGGGTGTCTTGCCCTGAATGCCCAGGGGCATTTCTCGGGGGCCGCTAGGACTGGCAGGCAGGGGAGCCATTGCGGGGTCCCCAGGAAAGGGCAAGGGCTCAGCCACGTCTCAGGGCCAGGGGCCCAGGCTAAGCCACGTGGAGGGACCGGTCTAGCCCTGCTGGCTATACTGCAGAGAAGCACTTCTCAGCCAAGGCACCCCTGCCCTAGGACTGGCGGGGCTGGGACAGTGCCCAGGTGGCCTGAGGACACGTGGACGGCACTTCTCTATTCTCCCATGTCAGCGTGTGGTGTCACGTGCATGGGTTGTACCTGGACGGAGTGTCCACCCATCGACACGGAGGGGCTGGATTTGTTTCTCAGGCAATCCTGTATTTTAATTTTAGATGTATTTCCTGAAGCATATTTTTCATAGAATGTAGCATGTAAATAGCTTTTTAAATAACTTCTTTTTTATAAGAGTAAAAGTATCTTTAGGAATTTCTTTCTATAGAGTTCTTCATTAACATTTATACGAGTTTTTTGCTGAGTCTGATGGACAGTTGGGTTCTGATGCTTTTTCCTTTTCCTTCTTTTCTTTTGTTATTATTTTTTTTCTTTTAGGAACTAAGGTATTGCCTGAAAAACAAGTGATGTCTGTGCAGCCTTATACTCTGTCTTTTCAGAAGCAAATAGTACACAAAAGATCTATTTCCGACACATTTTGAAGATGAATCTTCAACTTTAATACCAGCTCTTTGTTTTCCTTCTTGTATGATGAGGGGATTGGGGGATACAGTTATTTTACTAGCACCTTGTGAAGTGTTTCTGTGTTTTGTGATGCTGTAATTTATTAATGTTTGTAGCTTTTTATATTTGTACATTTCTTATGAGCTTTGTTTATATACCCATTACCTGGATGTTTTGTCCATGAGAAGAGGCAGCTTGGTGGAGCCTTATCCACTCCCACTTGTCCTGGTAGGAGGGACGCAGTCTCGAGGGCCCGAGGCTGGGAGCAGGGAAGTCTCGCAGGGCCCCAGGCTCACTCAGAACCGGTGATTTTAAAGGTTTCTTTATCCTGTCCTTGTTGAACATTTATATAATCTAACCCGGACATCAAGCTGTTCCCTCTCTCTCTCTCTTTCTTTTTAATTTTATTATTATTTGGCAACATGTACATTTCTAACAAAGTTTATCGTGGCTATTAAAGTGTTTTATTTCCCAGTTCATATTACTCTTGTATTGAGTCCATGAGGTCTAAGGCAACTTAGATCAAAGTTTTAAAAAAGTAAAATATTTCAGATTTTGTACAGGACCATGTCTGTGTCATTTCTGCCCAGTTGCGGTTGTCTACCCCAGCAAGGGGGGCGGCAGGAAGGGCCAGGCCAGGCCCATGCTGCCAGTGTTTCTCATGGAAAGCCTCAGATTGCACCCCAAGTCACAGCGCCCTCGGCTGGCCGCAAGAGTGGTCAGAAGAGACCCTCGCCATGGGGCCGCAGTCTTCGAGACCCTGGCTCTGCCAGTCCCCGCTGTGAGGGTATCCTCCCAAGGCCTCTAGAACATCCTGAGGGACTCGGGTGTGCGGTCTGGCTCTTGGTTCCTGAGCCCAGTGAATGCACACATGTGCCCCGACATGGGCTGGACACCCAGACACACTTAAGCATGTGCACAGTGCCAGTCTGAATTCCACATTATTCACAATAAACAAAGAAAAATAGCCCTCGCCCCCAACAGATACACTCAAATGACAGGAAAACAGGGAAGGGTGGCAAGTGCGGGGCAGGGTAAGCATTCGTGGTGCACGGCAGGCAGGGCTGCCGGGACAGGTGAGGCCCGGTTCTGGGTGGGGGTGCACACGTGGGGAGCGGTGGATG
This sequence comes from Mirza zaza, assembly GCA_008750895.1. Classification (NCBI taxonomy): domain Eukaryota; kingdom Metazoa; phylum Chordata; class Mammalia; order Primates; family Cheirogaleidae; genus Mirza; species Mirza zaza. The sequence continues at coordinate 30,333 of VSMD01122576.1, forward strand.
AGACGGGCACAGGAATAACCTCAGGCTGTTCAGGTGCAGGTGAGGGTGAGAACTGAGGACTAATGTGGAGGCTGGACAGGCCTCCCCAGCGGGGAGTGGCCCTGCTCAGCCGCACTCTCTTGCCCCGCGGTGGAAGCTAGACGTGGGAAGGGCTCCAATGTCCGCATAAGCTGGAGCTGGGCAGTTGGCCCAGGTCGCCCAAGTTCCCCCAGCTTGCAGGTAGCTGAGCCAGGATAAGACCTGCCTGTCTCCACCCTGAGCAAGCCTGGAAGCAGGCCCCTCCAAGGGAGGCCCTGAGCAGAGAGCCCTGAGCTGCTGGACTTCTACTCACAGAGCTGTGAGACAGCTGGGTGTCGTTGGCAGCCCCTGCGTTTGTGGTGCTTCACTAGGCGCCATTCATCATGCAGCACAGAAAACGAATAGAGGGTGTGACCTTGAGCCAGGCCTTGCTCCCTGAGCCACAGTTTTCCCGAGTCCCTGCTGGGTGCTCAGGGGAAATGCCCCTCACCACATATGGCAGCTGAGCCCTCAGGAGGGTCCCCTGTGGGCTGCAGGGTGGGTGTCCCAGTGCTGCCACCAGGCAGTGCCCTGAGCTGTCCGCCCACTCCAAGCCACGCCCCTGGACCCCAGCCAGAGCCGAGGGGCCTGTGCATACCCTGAGGCTTCCTGGGCAGCCGGCCTGTCCTTGCTCAGACCCCCCAGGAGTCCCCACATCCTCTACCTTGCAGCCACTGGGAGAAAGAGCACAGCCCCTTCCAGGCCCAGGCTTGGAAGCCCCCACCATACTCAGGCTGGCCAGACCCTGAGCCCAGCATCTTGATCTTAATGGTAGAGCTGCCTGGGTGCTGCTTGGGTCCACCCCTACCCCAGTGTCTCTGTCAGGACTGGGAGCTGGGGCCTGGCTCTAGGAGGAGCTTCCACAGGCCACCCAGCATTTCCCAGGGCTCGGGCTCCGTCCTGCACTGGACTCCTGCCGGCCCAGTGTCTGGAGGTCCAGCCCTCACCATGCACTGGGAAGCCTGTGTCTGAGGCGGTGGTGCAAGGATCCTGCCACGTGGGGCGGCGCAGGCCTGCGTGCGAGACTCTGCGTGTGCACCTGCCGCTGGGGAGGCAGGAAGCTTGAGTGGCCCTGGCTGTGGCCCTCCTGGCTTTAATGCTCCTCCCCCACCTGGGTGTCAGTGCTGACAGCCCTGTGACAGTGAACTTGGGAGGGCGAGGTCCACAACACAGGTGGATCAGCAAAGGCCCAGGTTCCGCCCTGACTGCCGCGCCCTTCCCCCTGCAGGGCAGGCGTCTATGGAGGCCCCCACAGGAGAGTGTGGTCCATTCTTGCAGACAGCGGCCTGGCTGGGACCTTCCCTTCGTGCCTCCAGGCGCCTGACACAGGAAACCAGACTGCTCCTGACCATTGTGCTGTGAGGTGGAGCATCTGGGCGCTGTGGCACCACCATGCTGTCGGGTGGTGCTGGGGGGACAGGACTCCGCAACTGGGTGCTGAGTTCCCGCTGGGAAGAGGGCCACTGCCCGGCAGCGGGCGGTTCATGTGAAGCCTGGTGCAGGGACATGCATAACCAAACCGCCCGGCTCGGCTGTCCATGGCTCAGCCGGATTCCGCAGCTTTGCCCAGCGCCTACCGCGTGCCGGGCACGGTGCGGAGAACAGAGAACCTTCCTGGCTTCACTGGGGCCCGAGGCCAGCCACAGCCCAAGAGGGACGTGTTGTCACTGGCCCATCTTGTCCGGATGTCCACCAAAGCTCCGAGGAGCCTCGGCTGCTCCCAAGTGGAGCTGGACCCACAGCGTCACTGCGGCCTGTAGGACGAGAGGGCGGCGGTGTGTGGGGGAGACAAGCCCCAGGGGGTGGGCAGGTCTGTGGGGCTCCCTGGCACCGCCCCGCCCCGTGAGAGATGGAGATATTTCCAGCAACATGCGCAGAGACTGAGGCAGGCCGGCAGGGCCCTGGGTGGGCTGAACCAAGAGGAGGGGCTGGAGGGGTCAGAGCAGAGCCCCGGGTCATCCACACAGGGGATGCGGCAGGCGCGGGCGCCTGGGCTGTCAGGCACAGCAGCCTGCTGCAGATGGGCCACAGACAAAGGGCTCTGCCTCTGCGCCGGGCCCACATCTCCATGCCTGGTGGGGAGCTCAGCGGTGCTGGCAGTGCGGTGTGCCCTGCAGGGGCGTGCCTGTCTAGGTGCTTGGATGCTTCAGCCCCGGCTGGACCCAGAGCCCCCTCCTGAATCCACAGTTGGCAAAAATGGGTCCCACTGTCAAGCCTGTGGGGCAATGCCCAGAACAACCACCAGGGGACAGGGCAGGGCTGGGAAAAGGTGGACAGTTGCTGGAGGTTATTTAGCGCCTGGGGCTGGGTGGGTGCTGGGACATGGGCTAAGGGCAAACAGAAATGCCACTGTGAGCATGCTGTGAGTGCCGGGGAGCAGACACTAAAGTCAGATCTGCTTAGTCATCGGCTGTCAGTCACCACACTGACAGCTGCAAGCAGTGTGGCTGTCTCCACACTGACCCGCAGCAAGCACCTGTGGCCATGTTACTCGGTTTATGCTTCACAACTGCCGTCGGGGGCAGATCCTACAAGCATCTCTCGTTCTCTTACGAGGAGACTGAGGCAAAGTCTCACAGCTGGTAGAGCAGGGATTTCAGTGCAAGCGGTCAGCTTAGCAGAGGGACCTGCAAAGGGGACGCTTCTGCAGGGTCGGTGGCCAGGAGGGCAGCTCCCAAGGCCCACAGGAAGAGCGCTGTGCTGGGCAGGCAAGGGGTGACTCAGGTACAAGTGTCCCGCAGTAGGGACAACGTGCCCTCTCTGAGGACCGCTGCAGCGAGAGGAAGAGCACCAAGGAGGGCGGCGAGAGGCGCGGAGCTCACCGAAGGACACCTACACTGCCCCTGAGCCAGCTCTCCCTCCATCAGGAGGCTCTCGCCCTTCCCCAGGCCTCGCAGAGCCCCAGCTCCCTCCAGGTCCCTTTCCCCTGGACCCCTGTCCCCGGCCTGGCCCGGGCTCTACGGCCCCCCAGCCTCCGCACAACCCTGAGCAAGGAGCCCATTGTGCAGATGGGGATAAAGAGGCAGGGCTTGTCGGGACACACAGCTGCCAAGGGTCTCTGCTCTCCTCCTCCAGGGTATCAAGAGGCTGGACAGGGTGGGGAGGGAGAGTTGAGAGGGGCCACTATCCAGGGTTGAAAAATAAAAGATATTGCTGATTTTGCTGATTTAAAAATCCATAGGGTGTTCCCAGCCCGTATTGAAAGCAGTGTCCTCAGTAATTCCCAGCGACAGCAGTGACATGGCATTCGGATCGAAGGCATCAGACACCAGGGTCTGATGAGTCTTGTCCAGTGACTACATAGCCCGTGTGGCCACATTTCCCGAGTGCCTGCTGTGTGCTGGCCCTTTACCATGGTCCCTGAGCCTTGGCCCCCAGAGGGGACAGGGCTTGGTGGTGGGCTGGGAATGCTTCGGCCAGTCTGGTCTGAGAGGCTTCTCTGAGGAGGCGGATTTGGGAGTAGCCCATGCAAAGGCCCTGAGGCCAGAGTGAGCATGCTGAGGAACAGCCAGGAGGCAGTGAGGTCAGGAGAGGGCTTGTGAGCTCATTCCTTCCAACCCTTGGCAGGCCCTTACCCAGCCTGGCTGTGTGTAGCCTTGGGGGTGGCCCGGGCCTCCTCATCTTCAGAGTAGTGCAACGGCCCTGAGCCCACGCCAAGGTGTTCCAGGGCCAACTCTGCCCTGAGCTGCCAGCCCCCTCTGGGGCACTCCCCTACTCCTCTGCAGGCCTGTCCAGAGGGGCTGGTTCACTGTGTGACCTTGAGCAGGTCACTTTTCCTCTCCGGGCCTCTTTCTCCATCTGCCTTCCTGATGGCGAGGATGCCCAGAGCTGAGGCAAGTGAGGGGTATCTCCTCCCGTGCCCTGACCTTTGTCCTCTCAGCCTCAGAAAGGGCCACACATCTGTGAGGCCTGCAGGGCTGCCTCAGGCGACCAGGCCCAGCCCAAGGGGCTCTGCAGTGAGGGTGGCCGGGTCCATGCCGAAGCATTTGCTCCATTTCAATTTGGGGCTTTCGTATTTTGGAGTAAATCCTTTTTCCCCACAACTCACAGTTTTCATCCCCAGAGCCCTGGGGACAAGGGACGGGCCCTGTTGGGTGGCGTGCTGAGTGGGTGAGGGGAGCGAAGGCCCGGGCTGTCGGAGGCTGACAAACGGCCTCCAGAGAAGGCCTGGCCCCGAGGTCCCGGTCAGTGCCACCGACCCGGGGCCTTTCCCAGACCGCCTCATCCAAACAACCCAGGGATGCCACCTCGACAGAAAAATGATGCTGTTCCATTAACATCTGACACGGATTTGCAGGCCCCAAACAGATGAGCCAGCGTGTAAACACCCGCCCCCGCCGGCCTCCAGGCAGGATCCTCATAATTAATTGTCCCCTGCGTCTGTCCCACCAGGCAGCCAGAGTTACTCCAAACCGGCATCCCTCCCCCGCACGTCTTTGCAAACAGCGGATGTGTGGGCGGCCCGGCAAGGACCCGCAGGAAAGGCCTGAAGAAGGCCCAGGATCACCCCAGGGCTGCCAGGAGGCCGGAGGGGTGTGGTGCGGTGCAGGGCAACCTGCCGGGCCACCTGCCAGACAGAGCTTGGGGCACCCTGCCGCCTCTGGGACAAGCTCCTGGGCTGCCTGGCTCGGGGGAGCAGCAGCACCAGCACTGCCTTTCGTCATTTCTACTCATTTTGGCTGATTTAATAAGTGCATAAGGCTGCCTCCACATCATGACATGCATCGCTTTGCCCTACGGAGGGAGAATTTTTTCCATGTGTTGTCCAGAATCAGGAATGCCGTGTATGTACACCAATAATACGTTTTGTCTGCTTGTCACAGGGAAATTTTACATAAATGTGCAGCAATTCACATATTTAGTAGAGTAAGCTTTGGCCTGCTACAATCCCAGGAGCACATTTGTACTTCCTTCTTTTGGGGCTTCCTTTCTTTTAGAGTTCAGGAAAACTGCATGACTTTGCCTCCAGGGGGCCATTTAGGGTCTCAGGGGCTCTGCTCCCCCCGCTGGTGACCCTGGTTAGCTGTGACATGGGTACGTACAGTCATCTAACCCCTGGGTGCCACCAGGATTGCAGAGATAAACCACCTTAGCTCAGTGCCAGGTTGGCAGTGTTTGCCGGGGTCATCACTGCTCAAAACGCCACGCGTCTCACCTTTACTCGGGAATACAGCCCTATGTCCTTACTATTTACCTTTAAAACCACTTAACGGCTCCACTGTTGAATTGTAATTCTCGGTGTGCTGGGAGCCCCTGAGTAAATGCCCGCTGACGTCCGGGTGTTTGTGGCACACAGATGCCACACAGAAATGCGTCTCCCGGGGCGGGCGTTCAGTCAGTGTCTGCACGGGCCCTCGCGTGGCGGGAGCGCCGGGAGAGGCGGCCTCTGCGAGGCCCGGCATCTGCGCGCGAGGTAGACTCAAATGAGGAATGTCCAGGAACTTTATCCTTTATGATGCCGCTTTATGACATGTTTCCAGTCGGTGCAATCTTTGGCTTTGATAGGGAAACACCCCCACGCCGGGACCCCATGGCTGAACTCACTGCTGATTGGATGTTAAAACTTGTTGCTGATTGGATGGTAAAGATTGTTGCTGATTGGACGCTTTTCGAATCCCACCAAGGGTATAAAAACCGGAGGAGAACAAGGAAGCGGGTCACATCCTCTCTGAGCCCGCTGAGGGGGTAGAGGCTGATTCTCCGACTCCTCGGTTCTTTCCCTGGTCAGTCTCTGTTACACTTGCCAGAACAGTGTCCTCTCTGGACAGATGTGCTGTGAACCCACGGAGCAACTCTGGAGGCTGGTGAGGGGCCTCGGGCTGCACCTGCACTTGGGGCAACGAGGGGACGCCACCGCCTCCCATTCAGGACCTCCCTCCTCCCCCCACTAAGTGCAGCTGCTCTCTGGCTTAGCTCTGCCCCCACACACAGCAGGGCCCACAGCCTCCCAGGACCCCCCCACACCAGCCCTGCCCTATGTCACTCTGATTCCCTTCTTCATCAGCCCCCAATTCAGTTTTGAAACACCAGCTCTTCTGGTCACTCTCCAGCTCAACCATCTTCTGTGGCTTCCTGCTGTGTATGGGACCCTGACACTCTGGGCCCCTATTCTCTCATGCCTCAACTCCCACAGCCCCAGCAGGGCATCCTCTGGGTAGTCAAACACTCCTCCCCTAGCCCGTCACCCCTGAAGACAGTCTCCATACTCAACCCTACGCTGGCTGGCACTGGGGCCATGAGGGTGAGCCAGCTGTGGCCCTGCCCTGGGTACCCCCAGCTCATGGGCAAGTAAGGGCATCAGTAGCTGGTGGGCGGTGGGATGGCAAGGTGGACTGTATGGCCAGGACCCTGAAGAGGAGAGGGTTGAAAGGCAAGGTAAGGAGGCAAGCAGGGACTTTTAGAAAAGAAGTGGCCCAGGTGGAGTCTCAGGGGAAGAGGGTGTTGGGGGAAGGAGGCTCCAGGCAGAGGGGCATGTGTGGTGCAGGCTGGGGGCAAGAGTGGGATGAGAAGGACGGGGGCGGGTGGCAAGTGTGGGCCTCTAAGTAAGGGGGGGGGAGCTGGGTTGGGCCTGGCCCTGCAGGGGTGGATTAGGATGCCAGGGCATCCGGTGGCCCTTCTAGGGTCTGGGTTGTCCCTGTTTCCTCCTGTGAGGCCGCCAGTGATGCATGCCTTGAGAGTGCACAGGCAGGTGGTCAGGGGCATGGCCAGGCAGCAGGGAGGTGGGACTGGCCCCTTCTACATGGTGGGCTGGGCTGCCCTGTCCAGGAAGACCTGGGGCTCCTGGAAGCCCAGACAGCAGAGGGCAAGGCCTGAAATCCCCCAGTCCATGCCAGGCAAGTGGCCTTTGGCCCTGAATCCCACATTCCCCTGAGGGGTGCACACGCCCTCCCAGATGCCCAGTCTCACCCCAAACTGGCTGGACTCAGTGAACTGGAACCAGCTGGCCCTGGGGATGGCCTGGAGAGAAGGTTTCCCTTTGTCTCAGCTCTGGGGCTCAGGCCATAAACAGGCCAAAGAGAAGCAGGAATGCAGCTCTGGGGCTATTGTCCTGGCCCCACCCACTGGCAGTACAATGAGTTACTGAGGCTAAATGACCTGGCTGTTCTCATCTGAAAGCAATCATGCCTCTGGCTCCTGGGAGAGACAGGTCCTCCCCCAGCTGGGAAGCCCCATGGGAGTTCAGGCAAGGAGCATTGAGGGACTGAAAAATAAAACCATATGATCAAAAATCACTTGATGAAATTGAGCACCCATTCAAGACAAAAGTTTTCAGGAATGTAGAAATATTAACAGAAGGGAATGTCTTCATAAAGGAAACCTCTGCATACTTTATAGTGAAGAGACTCAATTTTTTCCCAGAAGAACAGAATTGGGTAAGGAGGTCCACTCTTAGCACTTCCTTAAACAATGTACTTAGCCACTGCAATAAGGCAAGAAAAATAAAAAATAAATAAAGGATTACAGAATATTTGCAGATGGCATTATTGTGTACATAGGAACTCCTAAGAAATCTACTGAAGAACTAGTGGGACTGTTTTGAGCAAAGACCTGGAGCATAAATCAGTTTTGTGTGTAATGGCCCAAGGAGGTGATAAAGAGGAAAAGTGGTAAGACGGGGGAGATTGGCAAAGACCAGTTTGTCAAGATTATAGAATATAAGATCAGCACTAAAACATCAATTGTATTTCTAAATACTAGCAATGAACAATTAGAAAATGGAATTATAAAGCAATACTTTTTTTAATTTTAATTTTTTTTATTTTAGCGCATTATGGGGGTACAAGTGTTAAGGTTACATATATTGCCCATGTCCCCCTCCCCCCTCGAGTAAGAGCTTCAAGTGTGTCCATCCCCCAAATGTTGCACATCTTACTCGTTGTGGTTGTATATACCCGTCCCCTCCTCCCCCCTCCCGCCCTCCCGACACCTGATAAATGTTACTCCTATATGTCCACTTAGGTGTTGATCTCTTAATACCAATTTGCTGGTGAGTACATGTGGTGCTTCTTCTTGGGATACTTCACTTAATAGAATGGGTTTCAGCTGTATCCAGGAATATACAAGAGGTGCTATATCACCATTGTTTCTTAAAGCTGAGTAGTATTCCATGGTATACATATTCCACATTTTATTAATCCACTCATGAATTGATGGGCACTTGGGTTGTTTCCACAGCTTTGCAATTGTGAATTGTGCTGCTATAAACATTCGAGTGCAGGTGTCTTTTTCATAAAGTGACTTTTGATCTTTTGGGTAGATGCCCAGTAGTGAAATTGCTGGATCAAATGGTAGATCTACTTGTATCGCTTTGAGGTATCTTCATATTGCTTTCCACAGAGCTTGAAATAGTTTGCAGTCCCACCAGCAGTGTAGGAGTGTTCATCTCTCTCCCAGCATTTGTTGTTTGGGGACTTTTTGATAAAGGTCGTTCTCACTGGAGTTAAGTGATATCTCATGGTGGTTTTGATTTGCATTTCCCTGATGATTAGAGATGTTGAGCATTTTTTCATATGTTGGCCATTATTCTGTCTTCTTTTGAAAAGTTTCTGTTCATATTCTTTGCCCATTTTTTGATAGGGTTGTTTGATTTTTTCTTGCTGATTTTCCTGAGTTCTAAATAGATTCTAGTTATCAACCCTTTATCAGATGTGTAGCTTGCAAAAATTTTCTCCCATTCTGTGGGTTGTCTGTTTGCTCTATTGACAGTTTCTTTGGCTGTGCAGAAGCTTTTTAATTTGATCAGGTCCCATTTGTTTATTTTTGTTGCTGTTGTTATTGCATTTGGGGTCTTCTTCATAAATTATTTGCCTATGCCAATGTCTAGAAGGGTATTTCCAACATTTTCCTCTAGAATTCTAATAGTTTCACACCTAAGGTTCAAGTCTGTTACCCAGTGTGAGTTAATTTTTGTGAGAGGTGAAAGGTGTGGGTCTTGTTTCAGTCTTCTACATGTGGCTATCCAGTTTTCCCAGCACCATTTATTGAATAAGGATTCTTTTCCCCAGTGTATGTTTTTGTCTGCTTTGTCAAAGATTAGTAGGCTATATGAGGATGGTTTTATATCTGGGTTCTCTGTTCTGTTCCACTGGTCTTTTAACAATAGGATAAAAAAAACATGAAATACGTAGGGATAAATTTAACAGAAGAATTTACAAGACCAATATACTAAAAACTACCAAAACTGCTGAGAGAAATTAAAGAAGTTTTAAATAAATGGAGAGATTAATTTGTGTTTATCAGTTGAAAGAATCAATATTTTAAGATTTTGATTTTTCCCAAACTGATCTATACGTTTATTGCAGTTCCAATCTTAGCAATATTTTTGTCAGAAATTGACATGGAAATGCAAAGAACCTAGAACATCCAAAACAATTTTTAGAAAGAACAGAATTAGAGCACTATACTGCTTGATTCTATAATGTTACACAGACTTATTATTAGCTAAATAAATAAAACAATGTAGTAAATAAAAATGGAACTGAATGGAATATTCAGAAATTAATCTGCCTGTATATGGTCAATTGATTTTTTTTTTTTTTTTGAGACAGAGTCTTACTCTGTTGCCTGAGCTAGAGTGCTGTGGCATCAGCTTAGCTCACAGCAACCTCACACTCCTGGGCTCAAGCAATCCTTCTGCCTCAGCCTCCCAAGTAGCTAGGACTACAGGCATGCACCACCATGCCCAGCTAATTTTTTCTGTATATTTTTAGTTGGTCAATTAATTTGTTTCTATTTATAGTAGAGATGGTCTCGCTCTTGCTCAGGCTAGTTTCGAACTCCTGACCTTGAGATCCACCCGCCTTGGCCTCCCAGAGTGCTAGGATTGCAGGCGTGAGCCACTACACCCAGCCAGGTCAATTGATTTTCAATGAAGGTAGTAAGGCATTTCAATATGTGAAAGGAAAACGTTTTCAACAAATGGTGCTGGAAAAACTAGATATCTGCCTGGGGGTAAAAATAAATTTTGACTCTTACCTCATACCATACACAAAAATTAAGGCCACAGGAATCAGAGACCTAAACTTAAACGCTGAAACAATAGATTTTCTAGAACAAAACACAGGAGAAAATCTTCACAAACTTGTATAGGCAAAGATTTCTTAGACTAAACACAAAAAGAACAAAACATAAAAAATTGACAAACTGGACTTCACCAAAATAAAACATTTTCTCTTTGTAAGTTTCTAATAAGAAAATTAAAAGGCAAGCCACATGAAAGGTGTAAACCTGCAGACTGAAGAAGCTAAGTGAATCCCAAATAGCATAAACCCAAAGAAATCCATGCCAACCAAGACACATCAGAGTTAAACTTATGAAAATGACAAAGAAAATATCTTTTTAAAAAGTCAAAGAGAAATGACACATAAAGGAGCACCAATTCAAATGACAGCAGATTCCTCACCTGAAACCATGGGGTTTAGAAGGAAGTGGTGCACAAATTTCCAAGTGCTGAAAGAAAAGAACTGTTAGCACCTCAAATCCTATATTTGGTGAAACTATCCTTCATGAGTGAAGAGGAAATAAAGACATTCTGAGAGTATTGAACACTAAGAGAATTTTTTGCTAGCATGACTACTCTTTAAAAAATGTCTGAGTAAAGAAATAGTAACATAAGAAGATTGGGACCTTCAGAAAGGGAAGAAGAACAAAAGAATAGATAAAAACAAAATGTGTAATGGTGAAAATAAAAGTTAATGGAAGAGGTAAAATAGAAGTAAACTCTTCACCACAGAAGTTTCTGTAATCATATTTTGTGGTTAAAACAAAAGTAATACCACCCTCAGATGTGGTGCTCAGTATTTGCAGAGGAAATAATTAGGTACATCATATTTTGAAAATTGGGATCCTAAAGGAAGTCTAAGTGGAAGTAATATTTCTAGACATTGCTCAGATTGGTAAAACATCTACATTATTGGGCTAAGATACATAATGTATGTATACCATGATGCCTAGAACAGCCACCAAGAAAATTATATGGAGCTATATACTCAAGATTATTACAAATAAATCAAAATGAAACTCTCAAAAATTTTAAAGTAACCTACTGGAAGGCAAGAAAAAAGAGGAATAAAAAACAAAAGGGACAAATACAAAATAATAAAATGACAGACTTAAGCTATAGTGTGTCTATAATTGATTTAAATGTAAATGATTGAAATACATTAATTAAAAGACATAGATTGGCAGTGTGGATTAAACATGTCCCAACTATAGGTTGCCATCAAAAAAATCACTTCATGGAGCCGGGCATTGTGGCAAATGCACCTGTAGTTCTAGTTGCTCAGGAGGCTGAGGTGGGAAGATCCCTTGAGCCCAGGAGTTAGAGGCTATAGTGTGCTATGAGCATGCCTGTGAATAGCCACTGCTCTCCAGTCTCGGCAACACAGAGAGAACTCATCTCTAAAAAAAAAGAAAGAAAGAGAGAAAGAGAGAGAGAGAGAGAGGAAGGAAGGAAGGAAGGTAGGAAGGAAGGAAGGAAACTCACTTCAAACATAATGACATAGGTAAAAGTAAAAAGATGGAAAAAGATTATTTCATTGCAAGCATTCATTTTATAAAAAGGATGAGTAGCTACATTAATATTACATAAAGTAGAAGTTAGAGCAAAGAAAATTACTGAGGCAAAACAGAGACATAATGATAGAAGCCATCAATCCATTAGGAAGATATAGGAATCCTAAATGTTATTCACTAAACAACAGACCTTCAAAGTACATGAAGCAAAAACTGACAAACCTGAAAGGAGAAAGAGAAAAATCCACAATTTTGGTTGGGACTTCAACACCTGACTCTTAGCAACTGATAGAACATAGAATACTCAACTGAACAACAAAAGAATACAGATTTTTTTCAAATGGCTGTGGGACATTTACCAAGATAGACTATATTTTGGGTCATAAAACAAACCTTAACAAATTTAAAAGAATTGAAATCATACAAGGAATGTTCTTTGACCATATTGATTATACTTAGAAATCAATAAGGTAAAGACAAAAGGAACATCTCCAAACACTTGAAAAGTAAACAACACGTTTCCAAATAACCCATAGGACAATAAAGATATATGAAAGAAAATTCAATAATAAATAGAACTGAGTAAAACATAAAAAGCATATTAAAATTTGTGAGATGCAGCAAAAGCCATACCAAGAGGGAAATTTATAGCACTAAATGCTTACATTATTATTTTTTATTTTTTTAAATTCAGGATATTATGGAAATACAAACATTTTGGTTACCTGAAATGCATTTGCCTCCCTCAAGCCAGGGGCACAAGTGTGTCTTTCCCCCATATAGTGTGCCCCATCTCCATTAGCTGTGGGTTGACCCACCCCACCTGCTCTACCCCTACCCTCCCCTCTCCACCTGACCACCACCCAGTGAGTATTACTACCATCTGAGCACCTTAGTGTTGATCAATTAGTACCAGTTTGATGGCAAGTACATGTGGTGCATATTTTTCCATTCTCGTGATACCTCACTTTGAAGGATGGGCTCAATCTCTATCCAGGATAATGTAAGAGGTGCTAGATCACCATTGTTTTTTGTAGTTGAGTAGTATTCCACAGTATACATATATCACATTTTATTAATCCACTCATGTATTAATGGGCATTTGGGTTGTTTCCACATCTTTGCAATTGTAAATTGTGCTGCTATAAACATTCGAATGCAGATGTCTTTATTATAGAATGTCTTTCTTTTCCTTTAGATAGATGCCTAGTAGTGGGATTGCTGGATCAAATGGTATTTCTATTTTCAGCTTTTTAAGGTATCTCCAAATTACTTTCCACAGGGGTAGTACTAATTTTCAGTCCCACCAGCAGTGTAAGAGTGTTCCAATTTCTCCACATCCTTGCCAGCATTTGTCATTTTGGGACTTTTTGAAAGAGGCCATTGGAGTTAGGTGATATCTCATTGTAGTTTTGATTTACATTTTCCTAATGATTAGAGATGTTGAGCACTTTTTTATATGTTTGCTAGCCATTAGTCTGTCTTCTTTTGAAAAGTTTCTGTTCATGTCCTTTGCCTGTTTATTGATAAGGTTGTTTGATTTTTTTCTTGTTGATTTTAAGTTCTATGTAGGTTCTTGTTATCAGTCCTTTATCAGATGTGTAGAAAGCATATATTTTCTCCCATTCTTCAGCTTGTTTATTCACTCTATGGACAGTTTCCTTGGCTGTGCAGAAGCTTTTTAATTTGATCAGGTCCCATTTGTTTATTTTTGTTGCTGTTGTGCTTGCTTTGGGGGTCTTCTTCATAAATTCTTTACCTAGGCTGATGTCTAAAAGAGTCTTTCCAACATTTTCTTTCAGAGTTCTTAAAGTTTCACACCTTAGGTTTAAATCTGTTATCCAACATGAGTTGATTTTTGTGAGAGATGAGAGATGGAGATCCCATTTCAATCTTCTGCATGTGGATATACAGTTTTCCCATCACCATTTATTGAATAGAGATTCTTTTCCCCAATGTATACTTTTGTCTGCTTTGTAGAAGATTAGATGACAATATGAGGATGGTTTTATATCTGGGATCTCTGTCCTGTTCCAAAGGTCTGCATCTCTGTTCTTGTGCCAGTACTGTGCTGTTTTGGTTACTATAGCCATATAGTAAAGACTGAACTCTGGCAGACTGATGCCTCCCAAGTTTTTCTTTGTGCCTAAGATTCCTTTGGCTATACAAAGTCTTCTCTGGTTCCAGATGAAGTGTAGAGTTATGTTTTCTAAATCTGTAAAGAATGAGGGTAGAATTTTGATAGGGATTGCATTAATTATTATTTTGAGAACATTTCCCATTTTAATGGAAGCATTTAATAAAGTGATCTACAGAATTAAATGCTTCCATTAAAATGGGAAAAGTTCCCAAAATAATAATCTATATTTGTTACGGACTGAATGTTTGTGTCCCCCCCCACACAAATTTGTATGTTGAAATCCTAACTCCCAATGTGATGGTATTACAGCATAAGAACTTTGGGAAGTGATTAGGTCATGAGGGTGGAGCCCTCATGAAAGGGACTAGTGCCCTTATAAAAGAAAACACAGAAAGTTCTCTCACCTCTTTCCATTAAGTAAAGATACAATGACAAGTTGGCATTCTGTGAATCAGGATGTGAGCTCTTGCTACACAACAAATCCACCTTGATCTTAGACTTTCCAGCCTTTGGAACTGTGAAAAATATGTTTATTGTTTCATCTACTCTATGCATGGTATTTTCATTATAGCAGCCTGAACATACTAAGATAATGTTTGTACCTCAACAAATCAGAAAAAGAAGAGCAGAATATCTCCAACACAATCTGAAGAAAGGAAATAATAAAGATTAGAGCAGAAATTGATGCAATTGGGAGGAGAAAATGCATAAAATCAATTAAAAAATTATTAGAGTAGGTGATCTTCTAGTGAAACTAAGATAAACAGAAAGAAGACTCAAATCATCAATACCAAGAATAACATAGGGATATCACAAGAGACTCTGTAGCCATTTAAAACATAATAAGGGGACACTGTAAACAACTTTATGCCTATAAATTTGACAACTTAGAGGAAGAAATACACAAGTTCCTCAAATACCACAAGTGACCAAAATTTAACCAAGATTAATGAGACAAATTGAATAGTCCTATAACCATTAAATAAATGAATTGGTAATCTAAAATCTCCTAAAAAACAAATCCTCTGGCCAAAACGGTTTCACTGGAAAATTCTAGCATACATTTAATGAAGAATTATCACCACTTCTCACAATTTCTTTCAGAAAATAAAAGAGGACATAACATTTCTCAACTCATTTTATGAGGCCAACATTACCCTGATGTCAATACTAGACAAAGGGAATACAAAAAAAAGGTAACTACAGACCAGTATGTCTCATGAACTTAGATTTAAAAATCCTCAACAAAACAGAAGCAGATCAAATCCAGCAATGTAAACAAGTTACACTATGGCCAAGTGGAATTTACTCCAGAAAATTAAGGCTGGTTCAATATTTCATAGTCAATCAATACACTCCACCATACTGACAAGATACAGAAGAAAACTCATATGGTCATATCAATTGATGCAGAGAAAGATTTTGAGAAAATCCAACAACAATTCATGGAAAAAGAAAAGAAAACTACAGCAAACTAAGAATGGAAAGGAATTCCCTCAATTTGCTAGAGAACATCTGCAAAAAACCTACATCTAACACTTAATGATGAAAGACTGACTGTTTTCCATAAGTTTGGGAACAAGGAAAAGTTGTTTGCATCATCACTGTTATTTTACAGAGTATTGGATGTTCTAGCCACTGGTGAGGGAATAAAAAGGCATACAGATTGTAAAGGAAGAAATGAAACTGTCCCTATTTGAAGATGACATGATTGTCTATGTAGAAACTCCAAAGGAACCTACAAAAAAACAAAACAAAATGAAACAAAAACTAATAGAAGTAGTGAGTTCAGCAAGGCTGAAAGATAAAAGGTCAACATACAAAAGTCAATTTGTGTTTCTGTATGCTAACAATGAGCATTTGAAAATTGAAACTAAAACCACAATACCATTCACACTCATTCCAAAAAAAAAAAAAGAAATACATAGGTATAAGTGTAAGAAAAAAAGTACAGGATTTTAAATTCTGGCAATTACAAAATGTTGATGAAAGAAATCAAAGAAGACCTAAATAAGTGGAGAGTCATACCATGTTCATGAACTGGAATACTCAACATGATAAAGAATTCCGTTCTCCCAAATTGATCTGTAGGTTTAATGCAATTCCTATCAAAATCCCAAGGTTTTTGGTAGACATAGAGAACTCATTATAAAATGTATATGGAAATGCACAGGCCTTTAAAGTGCAGTTATGCATTGAATTGTGTTCTCCCAAATTTGTATGTTGACATCTTAATTCCCAGTACTTCAGCATGTGACCTTATTAGGAGATAGGGTCTTTACAGAGGCAATCAAGTTAAATTAAGGTTATTAGGATGGGCCCTAATCCAATATGTCTGGTGTCCTCATAAAATCGGGAAATTTGGAGACAGGCACACATGCAGAGAGAGAAAGACCACCATCTACCAGCCAAGGAGACAGGCCTGGAACAGATTCTCTCTCCCAACCCTCAGAAGGAACCTGCCCTGCCAACACCTTGATCTCAGACTTGTGGACTCTGGAATTGTGAGACAACACATTTATACTGTGTAAGCCACCAAGTTTGCAGTATTTGTTATGGCAGTCCTGGAGAACGAATACAATTAGCTAGCTCAGTTTTGACAAAGGGAACAAAGTGGGAGGAGTCGCTGTACCACTATGAAGGCTCAGTCCACAGCTGCAGTGATGAAGGGAGCGTGGTGCTGGCGGAGGGATGGACACACGGACCGATGGAACGGAACCGAGAGCACAGAAAGAGGCCCACACAAGCATGCTCAACTGGTGTATGATGAAGGTGCAAAAGCAACACAATGGAGGAAGAACAGATTTTTCAACAGATGACGTTGGAGCAATTACACATCCATAGACAAAACAACGAACCTTGACCTAAACTTCACACCTTATACAAAAATTTACTCAAAATGGATCACAGATTTGAATGTAAAATGTAAAAATAAATGGCTTTTAGACAAAAAGAGAGAAGAAGAAAATCTTCAGGATCTGGACTAATCAAAGGATTCCTAGACTTGATACCAAAATAACAATCCATAAAAGGAAAATTGATTAAAAACAAACGCCTTTGTTCCTCCACTAAAGAGCTTGTTAAGAGGATGAAAACATATAGCCTAGGGAAAGTACAAACCATATATCGGGCAAAAGACTAGTATCTAGAATGTATAAAGACCTCTCAAAACCTAATAGTAAAAAATAAACAATATCATTAGAAAATTGGCAAAATTCATGAACAAACATTTTGCCAAAAATGATATGCAGATGGCAAATAAGCATGTAAAAAGATGCTCGACATTGCTGGCCATCAGGGAAAGTAAATTAAATCCACAGTGGGATCTCACTGGACACCTACCAGAGCAGGTGAGACAGTGACAACACCACATGCTGTGGGGATGCAGATAAGCTGGCCCACTCACCCATCCCTACTGGGAATGTGCAATGGTACAGCCACTCTGGAAAACACTTTCGCAGCTCCTTTTAAACCCAGAAATGGAATTACTAGAAGACCCAGCAATTGCACCCTTGGGCATTTATCCCAGAGAAATGAAAACTTATTTTCATGTCAAAATTTGTACAGGAATTTTCATATCAGCTTTCTTTGTAATAGCCAAAGTTTGGAAACAGCCCAGGTGGCCTCCAGCAAGTGAAATGCACCATGGTATGTCCACACCATGCATGCTACTTGGCAATAAAAGGGAACAAGTGTTGATGCCCCAGAAATGTGGATGAATCCAGGGAACTATGCTGAGCAAAAAAAGCCAGGTTCAAAGGGACACATACTGCAAGATTCCTTTCACATAAAAGTCATTAAATAACATAATTATAGATATGGAGAACAAATTAGAGGTTGCTCAGGGTTAGAGATGGGGGTAGGAGTAGCTATAAAGGAATAGAATGAGGGAGTATTTGGAGATGGCACATTTAAGTATCTTGGTTCTGGTGATGGTTACATTAAGCTATAATGATAAAACTGCACAGTGCTGCACACACACACACACACACACGCACACATGAGTGCATGCATAACTAGAGAAATCTGAATAGGTTCTATGGATTATACCAATGTAAATTTCCTCATCTTGATAGCATACTATTGTTATGTAATATATTTTCACTGGGTGAGTGAGGCTGGATGAAGGGTGTATAGGACCTCCCCATATTGGTTTTTTTTTTTTTTTTTTTTTTTTGCAAAATTGCTTTGAATCTACAATTATTTAAAAAAATATAAATTAAAAAAGAAAGGCAAGCCACAGATGGAGGAAAAAATCTAAATAGGATGTATATATCCCAAATATATAAAGAACTGTTACAACTCAAGAAGACAAACAACACAATAAAAGTTAGCAAAAGATTTGAAATAACTTTCAAGCCAGGTGTGGTGGCATGCACCTGTAGTCCCAGCTACTCAGGAGGCTGAGGTGGGAGGATCCTTTGAGCCCAGGAGTTTGAGGCAGTGAGCTATGATTGTGCCACTGCACTCCAGCCTAGGCAACACAGTGAGACCCCGTCTCTTAAAAACAAACACAAAAAATTAAACATCCTTTGAAAGGAAGATATTCATTTCAAATGGCCAATAAGTACATGATAAGGTGCTTAGCATTTTTCTCAGAAAACAGCAAATTAAAACTATAACAAGTAGGTCCCACTCGATACCTATCCACTAGAATGGCTAAAATTAAAACAATTGACCACGTGTTGAAGAAAATGTGGAGCAACAGGACCTCTTCTACACTGCAGGTAGCAGTATAAAATGGATCCCACCGGGTGAAACATTTTGGTAGTTCCTCATTAAGTTAAATACATATTTACCATAAGCACCGCCAAAGGTTCTTAGCTCTTAGGTACTTTCCCAAGAGAAATGCAAGCCTGCGGCAGCGCAAGACCAGCCGTCACAGCTGTACGTGTGAGTAATTTCAGCTGGAAACGGCCCACAAATCCAGCAACAGGTGAATGGACAAACTCTGAAACCGCCACGCAGTGGAAAGCTCCCCAGCAGTGACAAGGGCTGAATTATTGATACACATGGCCACAGGAATGAACCTCAGGTCACTATGCCGAGTCAAAGAGCCCAGTACCAAATAGGAAGTGTCAAGTGATCCCATGTACGTAAAATTCCTGAGCAAGTGAAACTAGCCTAAGAGTACCAAAAGCAATCATTTACTGGCCGGGCCAGGGCCAGGGCCAGGCTGGGGATGGTGGGGTTAACCACCAAGGCTGAGAGAGAACTGTCAGGGTGCAAATGCTCTATGTCCTCGCTGTGGTAGGCTCAAAAGCATCAAACTGAACTCTTAAAAGGGGTGGATTTCATGGTATGTAAACCATACCTCAATAAAGTTGATTTTAAAACACCCTCCTAGCCTGAGCAAAATCTAGACCCCTGTCTCTACAAAAAAAATAGAAAAATTAGCTGGGCATGGTGGCGCACATCTATAGTCCTAGCAACAGGAAGGCTGAGGCAGGAGGGTGGCTGGGGCCCAGCAGTTTGAGGTTACAGTGAGCTGTGATGATGCCACTGCACTCTAGCCTGGGTGACAGAACGAAACCCAGTCTCAAGAAAATAAACAAAAAAACAACAAAAAAATCCCCCACCTTTTGTGTGTCCCTGTTCTAAGATTAATGTTCACCCCCAACAGCCCCGCCTGGGTGCTTGGCACGGCCAGGGCACGCTATTCTCTTTCAGAACAAAATCTTACACATGAAAACATTTGTCTTCTGGTCTCCTTTGGGCAGGATGCACGAACCCAATGATAGTCACACCCTGCCTTCGTTGTCCACTTAGAAGGCCCTTCCCTTCCCTCTGGGTCTGAGTCCTACCTTTTCTTCTAGTCTCTGTTTCAGTTTCAGGCATTTCCTCCTCCAGGAAGCTTTCCTGGGTTCCCCAGGCTGAGTCCTGTGGCCTCCTGTGGGTATTTCCTGTCTGCGTGGTGCCACAGTGCTGACCTGCTGTTTTGTCTTTCCAGAAAGCCTGGCTCCCTGCTCCCCTGGGAGTCCCTCTGGGGCAGGGACCTCCATTCCTGGCTGGCATGGAGCCCCTGAGGCCCAGCCCACAGGGCCCCCTGCTTGGGCTGGCCTTCTGCTCCGTGCAAGGAAAGGAAACCTGCATCCAATCTCCTGAGCAGGCCGCCATACCTGTGTTTGGAAATCCAAGCCTGACAGGTGGGGTGGGCCTTGCTCTCGGGGATTCAGAGCTGATTCGTTAAAAGGTTTTATGAAAGCATGTTAAATAGACCGTGCAATTGTGAGAGTGAATTCTTCTCTGGTGGAAATTACTCAGACATTTGGTTTTTATTTTTGCAAATGCTGCTCGGCCCTTTTGAACACTCACTTGATACGCCCTCACTGCCAAAGCAACAGGAGGATATGCTTTGAATTCCCTGTAAAACCCCCGTGTAAACACCAGGCTTACGGCTAAATTGCAACAGAACGCCTGCCTCGCTGGGAAGCTCGCAGGGCACTCCCTCCCAACTACCGCGCTGAGCACACCTTGCCCTTGGGAGCCCCCTGGCACCCACCCCCAAGGCTACAAGGTCTACATCGTGCTAGTGGGGTACCCACCCCAGATAGACAGGGGCTGGGGCTACTGGAAGGGGCTTTCTGCATGGGGAAAAGATGTGCACAGTTTCCTTGGCCCTTAGGTCTTTGGTGTCCTGTGTCCCCTGAATAAGGGGAGTCCTGATTCATCCTGCAGCTCTGGTCTCCACAGTCAAGTCCCCGGGATGCGGATGCGAAGGCACCTACCAGCCCCCACAGCCGCCCATGGTCTCTGGGCTGCTCCCTCCTGCCCCCTCATGGGCCTGCTCCTTCCCCTGCTTCCTGCTCTGGCCTCAGCTCCAAGGACACTCTGCTCCCAGGACGCCCTCCCTGCCTGGCTCACCCTGTCCCTGCTCCCGGGGAGGCCTTACCTGGGAAGGGACAGAAGCGTTCCTCTTCAGTGCTTAGGCTCCTGCCACACTCAGTCTCCCACGGGATGACTTCCTGAGGCTCCGCAGGGTGCTGCGCGTGCGCGTGCACCCGCGCCCTCGACCTGGCCCAGCTGGGCTGTCTCCGAGGCACAGGGTTGGAGCCTGGCACGGAACGCGTTCCTGGGAAGCAGCGTCCCAAGCAGCAGGACGCTGAAATGGGCGCTCGCTGTGGGAGGCCAAGAGGGGAGGCCGAGAGGGGAGGCCGGGCGGAGGAGCCCAGAGGAGCCCTTGCCCAGGCTGGCCAGGCCCCACGTCACTGAGGCTCCCCCAGGGCCAAGTGGGGCTGCCGGTGGGGCGGACAATAATGTCTCCCTCTGGGGCAGCACACGGAGGCCTGGCTGTGACAGTGGTTGGGGTGGTGGGACTGCCTGCAGCCGGGGAGGGGTCGCTGAGCTGGCCCCACCTCCCTGAGACACACAGGCCCATGGAAATGAGCTGAGGGCTTACAGAGCCCTGGTCAGGCTCTGAGAATGCCTGGAAGCTTCTGTCCTTCTGCCCGGGGCTGCCTCCCCTGCTACACCTCAGTCAGGGACCTTCTCTCCTCCCAGGTGTCTGCTCCACCCCAGCTGAGCTCTTGCCAGGGGACCTCTGTGCACAGAGCTGCCAGGGCTCTGAACTGGGCAGGCAGTGTGGGGTAGGGGTGGCCACAAAGACGGCTCCTTGGAGGGCAGAACACCAGCCACCAGTGCGGGGGGTGCCAGGCCCCTTGGCTGGACTTGCAGCCCCTGAGTCCTGTCAAGGTGTAGGGAGACAGAGCAGCCTGCTGGGAGAAGGCTGTGGAGAAGGCTCCTCCTGTGCAGAGGTCTGGGCCTCCCTCCTGCGTGGTGGGGTGAGGCCTGGCTCGGCCTCAGGTTAGGTATGGAAGGTTAACGCTGACGTCACTCGACCTCTTTGTGCCTCAGTATTCTCATCTGCGAAAAGAAGGGGGCTGTTCTTCTTGAACTCGAAGGGTGGTGGTGGGCGTTAGGCATGGTGACATGTGAAACTCTTAGCTCCGGCTTGGTAGGAGGTGGTTGTGAGTTACTGCCAAACCCACTGGCTCCTGAAATGCCCTCTGATCTCACAGCCCCCACCCAGCCCACCCTGCGTCTAGCTCAGCGCTGGGCATGGGGCCTTCACTCCCCAAGAGAGGCCCTAGGCCAGGCAGCAAGAGGGAGTTCACTGGGGAGCATGTTTGGGCCCAGAAGTGCCAATCTGAGCAGGTGCCCAGCTCTGAACTCAGCTTGGGCACTGGTGAGCCCGTGGCCTGCCCCTGCCCTAATGGCTCCTTTGCCCTGGGAACTCTTGTGTTCTGGAATTTTCTGCCAGCCTGGAGAAGCCAGGCATTGGAGAGGGCAGCTTTGACTCCACCATGGGGAAACCCCTGTGATCTTGTTCTTTTATCAATGCTGCTTAGGGCTAAATGCAAGCCGACCGGATGGCTTGCTGTGGGACGAGTTGATGTCCTGGCCTATGGAGAAAGTGTGGGTGTGATGGTCCCTGGGCTCCCCTGGGCCAAGCGGGCTCAGCCCACTTATGTCATCTGAGCGTCCTGAGGCCCAAGAGGCAGCAGACTGGAGTGCTGTCCCTTGGGACAAATGAGGACATGGGGTCTTGGTGAGGTGGGACCCCTGGAAGCTGATCCTGAGACAAGACTTCAAGTGCAGTGGTTTGACGGGGAGCAGAGCCCAGGAAACAGTGGGTGTGGACGAGGAAGGAGCCAATGTGGATTTAAACCTTAGCTTCCCCACTGGAGGGCCGAGGGAGCCGGGGCATCACCCGTCACTCTGGTCGGCCACTGGTCAGGGGCTGTCCAAGGGGCATGAGGATCGTGCATCTCCCACCACCCACATCAGCAGTGGGCCCTGGTGACCAAAGTCCTCCAGCCAGGATCTCAGGTGCTGGGATGGACATGACACAAGCTGGATGAAGCGGTGAGTGCCGAGGGGCATACGGACAACTGCAGAGTCTATGTGAGGACACAGGGCGCGGGAGTCGTCTTGAGGACACTAGGAATCTTGTTCCTCATCACATCTCCACACCCAGGACTTGGCTTGGCCCAGAGAGGGTGTCTAAACATTCCAGGTGGAGCCTGACTTGGAAGACGTGAACAGCAGTGGACTCCTGGAATCATCTGGAAGCTTCTTTGCTCATGCGTCTGGCTGGGGGCTGGGATGACTCTATGTG
This sequence comes from Mirza zaza, assembly GCA_008750895.1. Taxonomy (NCBI): domain Eukaryota; kingdom Metazoa; phylum Chordata; class Mammalia; order Primates; family Cheirogaleidae; genus Mirza; species Mirza zaza. The sequence continues at coordinate 53,162 of VSMD01122576.1, forward strand.
GCTTGGTGGCCTGCAGATAGTGGGGCTTCTACAGGGAGGTGCCGGCTCTGTGGGCAGCAGGTTTGGTGAACCTAGTGGAAGCTGGGTGGCCTTTCATGGCCCAGAGTGGGGGCAGGTCACAGAGCCACTTCCCTTTACTCTGCTGGTTAAAGTGGTCACATGCCCAGGCACGTTCCAGGGGAGAGATCAACCCCACTTCTTGATGAGAGGGACGCCAGGGAATTTGCAGCCAAGTTTCACATCAGCACAAATAGCAGTGATGATAACGGCCACTCACTGAGCCGGGCGCTGGGCTGGGGCTTTGCCCGTGCCCTCTGCCCACTCCCGACATCTGTGAGCCGGGGGCTGCTACCCTAGGGCAGCCCATGAGGAGGCAGGAGGGTAGTGTGACAGGGTTGGGCCCCGGGGTTTTCCCCAGGCTCCAGAGCCCTCTTCCCTTTTGTAAACAACTGCACACCATTGCTGAAAGAGAAACTTCTTCATTCTCTCCACAAACACTCAGTGAGTGCCGGCCCTGGCCGCCACGCTGGAGGAGGCCTGTCTCCTGGATCTCATGGACGGGCTGGAGAGGCAAGAGATGCACAAGGACATGCCAGTCCCTAGAGGGATGAGGTGAGGGTGCAGCAAGGACCGGGTCCTGAGCAAGGGCTTGCTCTCTGAGACCGAGGTGGAGGGAAGGCCTGAAGCATGCACAGGCCTGGCGAAGGAGCCTCCAGGAATTGGGAACAGCACTTGCAAAGGCCCTGGGGTGCAAGTGAGCTGGGAGGGTCTGAGGGCTGAAAGCAGTGACTCAGGAGGTCGGGGAGGGTGTGAGTGGAGTCCTCACCCGGAGCCATCCTGAGGGGAGGAAATGCAGGGCTGAGTGAACCGGGGCTTACCAAGGCCGCCCCAGACCCAGTTCTGCCCCTCCTCCCCTGCCGGGCCACATGCTGGGGTCTGCGAGGAGAGCCTGGCCTGTGAAGCCCCAGCCTGCCAGTGTCAAGGCCAGCCCCGTGGCAGCCCCGCCCGTCACCGCCAGAGAGCAGCGGGCGGCAGATCAAACGCCCCCGGGGCCAGCCTTGCGGAGCAGGGAAACATCTCGCCGTTCTGGAATGAGGTGATTTCAAGGAGCTCATGCAAGGAAATGGGTATTTATGTAACGGTGGGCATGGTTTTTATTTTCCCTAATTTTCAGATTACTTTCGATTAGGCCTCTTTGGAGTAGAAAAGGCTTGAAGTGAAATCGATCCTGCCTAAATCATTATGGCCCGCCCGGCCCCAGGCCTCCTCTGCAGACAATTACCCCAGACCCCAGGGTTAGGGGGCAAACTCCAGGCAGGGGACACTTCCTCGGAGCTCGCCCAGCCCTGAGCGGCCCAGGGCCCGGCCGGATGGGGCCTTTTGTGCGAATGTGGCACACAGCAGCCATTGATTCCGTCGTCCCCCTGGCCACAGGGGCGGAGGAGGGAGACGGGGAACAATTCCCACCGACATCTGGACTCTATCTCTTCTTCCCACCCCCAACTCAGGACAGGGAGGGGGGTGGAGTGAGGGAAAAGGGGAAAAATGCCCAGGCCAAATTCAAATGCTTTCATAAATTTTGCACTAGAAATGTTTTGACATGAATATTTTTGTCAGCCTCCAGCGTTTGCCAAAAGAAACTCAACTCCACGGGACAGCTTGAATATAGTCTCCGGCTGACTCTGGAGTCGCACTGAGGCAGGCAGGCTGGCCCGGCACCTGCGAGGCCCACCTGGGCGGTCTGGCAGAGCCTGGGGCGGCTGGGAGCCCCACCCAGAGCGGCGCAGGCAAGCTCGTGGGCACCGCAGATGGAACCCCACGCATGTGAACGTGGTTTTCTTCTGGGAAGTTGGAAAACAATCATTTTGGTTTTCTTCTTTTTTTCCTAGACTATATTTTTTCTACTCTTCTACAACGAGTATGAATTACTAAAAAGGTTATTTAAAAATGTATCTTTCTTCCTCAAAAAATGGAGCATAGAATTACCATATGATCCCACAATTCCACTTCTGCGTATATACCCAAAAGAGTTGAAAGTAGGAACTCTAACAGATATTTGTCATTGTTTGTCCTACTGACGAGGTAGGCAGAGGTGACATGTCCCTTCGGGGACACAGAGTTTGCCTGCAAGGCCCTCTGGAGTTCTCCCTCTTTGGTAAGGATGCATTTGAGATGGGGCTGCTCTTCCAGCCAGTACTGAATGAGGCCAGGCCCATGAATCGCTCCCTTCCACGAGTCATAGGAGACATAAATGACAGTGCATGCCTACAATGATCAGAGGCCCCTGCAGACTACATGGGACACAGAAAAACTCTGTTGTTCTAAGCCACTGAGATTTGGGGGTTGTTTTCTACTGCAGCAGCACCAAGACAATCCTGGCAGATACTCACGTAAGAATCTGGATCTCTGAATTTTCTAGAAAAATATAGATCAGACCACATGGGGCCCATGCTGTCACCTGGCGAAAAGTGGCTGAGCTGAGTGGTGGCTTTATTTGGGAGCAAGATGTCTCCACTGTGCCTCAGTCTCCACTTGGCCCATTTGCTCACTCATGCTCACACGAGCCCACTTCAGCATCAGTATTTGCCACCCTCGCCTGGCTTCCCCTCAAGAGCCTTCCAGGACCCGGTCACTCTCCAAGTCTCACCACCACTGAAGACTCTTGCTCCCAGGAGAGGCTCTGAAACTCAGTTATCCCGATGTGCAGAGGACTCATGGTACCTGAAGACTGTTAGTTACTGTCCCAGGGATGTCTGTGTCCAACCCTTAGCAATTGAGCTTTGGGGGCATTGGGTGTTTACAGTGCATTTGGGGACTAACAAGCCCTTAAGCTAAAGAAATGACACTCCGCTAGTGGGATCCCAGCCATAATCAGGGCATGGAGCTGTCTCCACGTGGAAGTCTGACACACTCACAGCCATCCACTCACGTCTATTTGCCAGACTGGGAAGACTTTATTCTAAGGGGGTCGGCGCCTGGAGTAAGAGGACAGTGAGGCTCAGAGAGGGAAGATGACCTGACCAAGGTCACACAGCTAGTGAGGGGAGCATGTGAAGGGCCTGAAGCCGATGCTCACGTTCGCTCACGGGAGGTCTCTGTACAGACTTCCCAGTAGGCTCCTGCTCCGCCCGTGCTCCTCAAACGTCATCAGGTTTCCCCACGTCTTCAAAAGATGCTTAGTCTTACCCCTTTCCAGAAGAAAAATCACTTCAGCACACTGCCACCAAGTGGCTGGCTGTCCTGTTCAGCCCCAAGTCCCACACCTTCCTTTCCACATGGGTGTTCACTCCACTATGGGGGTCTCACCTCATTATACTTCCATCACACATTTCTGGAAAGAAAATAGGTTAGACCAAGAGTAACCACTGCTGTCAGAGTGCTTACCTCAGGAACACGGGAGAAATAGGGTCAGCCGTCATGAGTCTCCTTCAACTGAGGGTATCAGTCACACATCACAGTGATGCCAGCACCTGCCTGGAGCAGAACTCGGCAACAAGCTCTGGGAGGCAGAGTTGCAGCCTCCTTTTACTGATGGGGAAAACGAGGCTCAGAGGGAGGAAATGACTGGACCAAAGGTGAATGGTGAGGTAGAGGCGAAGACCAGAACAAACCGTCTGCTTCCAAATCCAGTATTGCTCTTGCCTCTGGCCTGGCGAAGCTCCCCTCCACTCCTCTGGGAGGAATATTCAGGCAGACCTGCTTTCCACCTAAACTCTGCCAGATATTGTACATATGAGGCCTGGAGTAAATTCCGGTGCTTCCCAAACGCTGGTGCCCTCCGAGCCTCGAGTTTATCGTGACGTGAGGCAAGCACACCCCTGTCACTGCACCTGAGGGGCAGGAGGAACCTGCTCGGCCCTTGGCAATGAAGGTTAGTTACGACTACTCCGTCAGAACCCAGGCTGCTCCTACAGCTACTCCACCCAGAAAACAGACATTCCCTCTGAATCCCTAGGACTCCTGTCTGGAAACAGAATGAGTGCTTCCACTTCACTTGAAGAACTAAGACTGAAAACTGGAGAAATTTTCCCACTCCTTCTTCTTCCTTCTTTGGAGATTAAAGTATCCTTCTGTTTACTCTGCAAGTGAGCATATCCAGTCTAAGAGGACAGTTTGCATGGAACCTGTGTTGGGGAAGGCCAAATGCCAGTCACCTGGGCTGTAAGGCCAGGGCAGCTTCCAGGCTGGCCAGGACACTGAGCTCCTGCTCCCTCTCTCTCCCTCCTTCATTGCTTCCTTCCCTCCCACTCCTTCTTTTTGATTAGTTTTTAATGTGGCAAAATCAACATAACATTTATCATTTCAACCATTTCTAGGTGTACAGTTCAGTGGCATTAATTTCATTCACAATGTTGTGCAGCGGTTGCCACCACCTATTTCCAGAACTTTTTAAATGTCCCAAACTGGAACTCTGTACCCATAAGTCATCACTTTGCAGTCCTCCCTCTGCCATCACCAGGTCACCACCATTCTACTCTCTGTCTCTTAGTTTGCCTATTCTAAGTACTTCCTGTAAATAGAATCACACAATACATGTCTTTTGTGTCTGGCTTATTCACTTAGCATAATGTCTTCGAGGTTCATCCATGTTGTAGCATGTGCCAGAATTTCATTCCTTGTTTGTGGCTGAATAATATTCCACTGTATATCTATATTACATTTGATTTTTCCATTCATCTGTTGGTGGACACTTAGGTTCCTTCCACCTTTTGAATATTGTGAATAATGCTGCTCTGAATATTGATGTACATGTATCTATTTAAGTCCATGCTTTCAGTTCTTTTGGGGATATATCTAGAAATGGAATTGCTGGGTTATATAATAATACTATGTTTAACTGTTTGAGGAACCACTGTACTGTTTTCCACAGTTGCTGCACCATTTTACATTCCCACTAGCAATGCCAAAGGGTTCCCATTTCTACACATCCTAGCCAACACTTGTTATCTTCCATTTTAAAAATAATGGCCATCCTAATGGGTATAAAGTAGTATCTCATTATGGTTGTGATTTGTATTTCCCTAATGTCTAATGGCATTGAGCATAATTTCATGTGGGTTTTTTTTTGCCATTTATATATTATTCAGACAAAATATCTATTCAATCATTTGCCCATTTTTGAATTGGGTTGTTTGATCTCTATTGTTGAGTGGTAGGATTTCTTTATATATTTTGGATATTAATCCCTTATTAGATAAATGATTTGTAAATATTTTCTTCCATTACATGGGTTGTCATTTCGTTCTCTTGATAGCTGTACCGTTTGATGCACAAAAGTCTTTAATTTTTATGTAGTCTAATCTGTTTTATTTTGTTGCCTGTGCTTATGGTGTCCTATTGAAAAAACCATTATCAAATCCAACATCATGAAGATTATCTCCTATGTTTCCTTCTAAGAGTTTTACAGTTTTAGCTCTTAAGTTTAGATGTTATCCATTTTGAGTTAATTTTTGTGTATGATATAAGGGTCCAACTTTATTCATTTGCATGAAGATACCCAGTTTCCCAACACCATTTGTTGAAAAGACTGCCCTTTTCCCACTGAATGGTCTTGGCACCCCTATGAAAAATAATTTGACCATGTATACAAGAGTTTATTTCTGGGCTCTCTGTTGTATTTCATTGGTCTATATGTCTGTTTTTATGCAAGACTACACTTTTTTGATTACTGTAGCTTTGTAGTAAGTTTTGAAATTAGGAAGTGTTAGTCCTACAATTTTGTTCTTTTTCAAGATTATTTTGCTTATTTGGGTTCCCTTGAGATTCCATATGAATTTAGGGTGGGTTTTTCTATTTCTACAAAAAATGCCAGTAGGTATTGCATATAATCGGTAGATCATGTTTGGTAATACCCGACATTTTGACAATATTAAACCTTCAAATCTATGAACATGGGATGTCTTTCAATTTATGTCATCTTTAATTTCTTTCATAACTGTTTTATAGTTTTCAGAGTATTTCATGACCATCATTAAATTTGTTCTTAAGTATTTTATTCTTTCTGATGCTATTGTAAATAAAATTGTTTTCTTAATTTCCTTTTCATTGTTAGTATGTAGAAATGCAACTAATTCTGGCATGTTGATTTTGTACCATAGAACTTTGTTGAACTTGTTTATTAGCTCTGACACTTTTTTGTTTTTTTATTTTATTTTATTTTTGGTGTGCAATCTTGAGCATGCTTATATATGAGATTATGTTGGAACAAAGATAATTTTACTTATTCCTTTCCAATTTGGATGCCTTTTATTTATTTTTCTTGCCTAATTGCTCTGGCTAGGACTTCCATTCATCATTATGATGAATAGAAGTGGTGAAAGTGAGTATCTTTGTCTTGTTTCTGATGTTAAGGAAGAAGTTTTCAATCTTTCATTATTGAGTATAATGTTAGCTGTCAGGTATTCATATATGGCTTTTATCATATTGAGGAAGATCCATTCCATTCCTACTTTTCTGAGTTTTTTTAATCATAAAAGAGTATTATATTTTTCTGTAACTGAGATGATTATACATTTTTTCCCTTCATTCTATTAACATGGTATATTTCCTCATTTGATTTTCATATGTTTAACCACCCTTGCATTCCTGGGATAAATTTCACTTGGTCATGGAAATAATTCTTTTAATGTGCTGATGGATTTGATTTGCTAGTATTTTGTTGAGGGTTTTTACATTGATATTTATAAAGGATATTGGTCTGTAGTTTTCTTTCCTTGTACTGTTTTTGTCTGGCATTGGTATTAGGATAATACTGGCTTCACAGAATGAGTAGGAAGTATTCCCAAGTATTCCCTTCTCTTCAACTTTTGGAAGAGTTTGAGAAGGATTGATGTTAATTTTTCTTTAAATGTTTGGTAGAATTCAACAAGTAAGCCACCTAGTCCTGGGTTTTTATACATTGTCAGGTTGTGAATTACTGATTTAATCTCCTTACTAGTTAGGTTAGAGGTCTATTCATATTTTCTATTTCTTCATGATTCCATTTGGGTACATTATGTGTTTCTAGAAACTTGTCCATTTCTTCTAGGTTACCCACTGTGTTGAGGTACAATTATTCATAGTATTCTCTTATAATCTTTTTGATTTCTGTAAAATCAGTAATATTGTCTTCATTTTCAGTTTTGATTTTAGTAATTTACATCTTAACTCATTTTTTTTGTAAGTCTAGCTAAAGGTTTGTCAATTTTGTTGATCTTTTAAGAGAACTTTTGGGTTTATGGTTTTCAATAGTTTTTATATTCTCTATTTTATTTGTTTCTGCCTAAATTTTTATTATTTTTTCCATCTGCTTGCTTTAGGTTTAATTTTCCCTTCTTTTTTCTAGTTTTGTAAAGTATAGAGTTAGATTATTGATTTGAAACAATTTTTCAGAAATGTATGTGCTTACGGTATATGATGTTTTCCTCTTAGCATTGCTTTTTCTATGTCCCCTAAGTTTTGGTATATTATATTTTCATTTTCATTGATCTCAAAGCATTTTCTCATTTTCCTTATTTCTTCTGTGATTCATCAGTTTGTTTAGAAGTGTGTTGTTTAATTTTCATGTTTTTGTGAATTTTCCAGTTCTCTTTTTGTTAATGATATATAGTTTCATTCCTTGTAATCAGAAAAGATGCTTGGTATGACTTTAATTTTTAAAAAAGACATTAAGATTTTTCTTGTGGCCTAACATATGCTTTATCCTGGAGAATGTTCCATGTATACTGGAGAAAAACATGTATTCTTCTGTTGTTGGGCAGACTGTTCTGTATATATTTTTTAGTTCTAATTGGTTTTTAGTGTTGTTTAGGTCCTCTATTTTCTTACTGATCTTCTGCCTGTTTGTGCTATCCATTATGGAAAGTTAGGCATTGAAGTCTCCAACTATTATTGTAGAGCTGTCTATTTCTCCCTTTAATTCTGTCAATATTTGCTTCATGTTATTTGGAGCTTGATCATTTGGTGCATAAATGTTTGTAATTGTTATATAATGTTTTTTTATTTCAGCATATTATGGGGCTACAAATGTTTAGGTTACGTGTGTTGCCTTTCCCCTCCCCTTTCCCCCTGGAGTCAGAGTTTCAAGCATGTCCATTCCCCAGATGGTGTGCATCACACTCATTATGTATGTATATATCCATCTCTGCCTCCTGCCTCCCATCTGCCTGACGCTGATAAATGTTACTCCTATATGTCCTCTTAGATTTTGATCAGTTAATACCAATTGATGGTGAGTACATGTGGTGCTTATTTTTCCATTCTTGAGATACTTCACTTAGTAGTATGGGTTCCAGATCTATCCAGGAAAATACAAGAGGTGCTATATCACCATTGTTTCTTATAGCTGAATAGTACTCCATGGTATACATATACCACATTTTATTAATCCACTCATGTATTGATGGACACTTGGGTTGTTTCCACATCTTTGCAATTGTGAATTGTGCTGCTATAAACATTCCAGTGCAGATGTGTTTTTTATACAATGTCTTTTGTTCTCCTGGGTAGATGCCCAGTAGTGGAATTGCTGGACCAAATGGTAGATCTACTCGTATCTCTTTAAGTTATCTCCATATTGCTTTCCACAGAGGTTGCACTAGTTTGCAGTCCCACCAGCAGTGTAGGAGTGTTCCTCTCTCTCCGCATCCACGCCAACATTTATTGTTTGGGGACTTTTTGATAAAGGCCATTCTCACTGGAGTTAAGTGATATCTCATTGTGGTTTTGATTTACATTTCCCTGATGATTAGAGATGTTGAGCATTTTTTCATATGTTTGTTGGCCATTCCTCTGTCTTCTTTAGAAAAGTTTCTGTTCAAGTCCTTTGCCCACTTTTTGATAGGGTTATTTGATTTTTTCTTGCTGATTTTCATGAGTTCTAAGTATATTC
>VSMD01122584.1:0-17569 GCA_008750895.1 Mirza zaza
GGAGGGGGGAGGAAGGGACAGGTATATACAACCACAAGTAAGATGTGCAACGTTTGGGGGATGGACACTCTTGAAGCTCTTACTCGAGGGGGAAGGGGGCATGGGCAATATAAGTAAACTTAACACTTGTACCCCCATAATACGCTAAAATAAAAATAATAATAATAATAATGAAAGAAAGAAAGAAAGAAAGAAAGAAAGAAAGAAAGAAAGAAAGAAAGAAAGAAAGAACGAACTAGCCAGATGTGGTATTTGTACCTATAGTCCCAGCTACTGGGGAGACTGAGGCAGAAAGGTAGCTTGAGCCCAGGAATTTGAGGTTGCAGTGGGGTGTGATGACTCCAAGGCACTCTAACCCTGGGTATGAGTATTTTTGAGGCTTTTGATACATAATATTTAATTTCTTTCCCAAAGTGTTACACAAATTTACCATACTATAAAAATATATAGTCATGTAGTATTAATAGATAAGGATGCTTCAGTCAGTGACAGACCTCATATACAATGGTGAGCCCATCAGATTATAATGGAGCTAAAAAATTCCTATGGCTAGTCACGCTGTAGCTATCATAATGCTGCAGTATAATGCATTACATGTGTTTGTGGTGATGTGATGTAGACAAACCTACTGAACTAAATTTTTACCATTTTAAAAAACAATATTATATAAAATAACTATAAAAGTGTCCCCCTTCCACATATAAAAAAGAGTTAACTTCAAAGTAGCCTCAGGAAGTTCCCTCAAGAGGTATTCCAGAAGAAGGCATTGTTATCATAGGATATGACACGCTGTACGGAGTTGTAGTCCAGCAGCAATTGACCATACCACATACTTTAGGTGTGTAGTAGGTGATATCATCCAGATTTGTGTAAATACATTCTATGATGTTTGCACAACAACAAAACTGCCTAAGGATGCATTTCTCAGTACCTACTGTGTTGTTGAGTGACACATGACTATACATGTGCATATTTCTTTGGGTTTTCAGCAGTATTACATACTTTGTTTAATTTTATCATTCATATTTTGGATATTTTATTATTTTAATTTAAATATATTTGATTTCAAATGAACCTGAATTTTTTAAATTTTAAATTTTCTGTCTTATGGTCTGGAAGCTTATACTCATAGTTTTTTAAATCTATTGATGTGATTTGTCTCATATAAATTTAGTAAGTGCTTTGAATCTCACAGATATTTATACTTTTTCTGTCATATTTCTTGCCAATATTTTTTGTAGTTTTTAATTTAATTTTTCTTTGGTTATTACATTGGATTTTGAATAAAACATCAGCATGTCTCTATTGGGAGGCTTTTATAGCATTTCAACCTCTTCAGTAGCAAGAATAATTCCAGTTTATCACTCGCTCAGTGTGCTCAGCCAGCCCTGAGTTAATAATGGGAACAAACATAATGTAACCAAATTGATTTCTGAGCTGATTGATGGACTGATTAGTTTAATGGAAAACAAAACAAACAAGACAAACAGTTTTAATTTAAATAGTAAATGATTTAACCTGATAAATCAATTTATCTGGGAAATCAAGGGCAGGTTTTGGTGAAGACACTACTACATCTCTTCAAAATGCTAAGGAGTCAAGCTGTGCCATGAAGAAAAAGAACATTCAAAAGATGATTCTAAAGCCTTCAGAAAAGGAAGTGATTTACATGACACCAAATTTTACATGAAAACTGCAGCTTGGATTGTTCTAACTGCTTCATTGGTTGAACAGGTACTAAAATTCAACTTACTTGTTCAACTCAAATAATTTCTTCTTTGGTTAATAGAAGCTCTTTCTTGTTGCTCTATCTTCTTTCAAAAAGCTCCCATCTTTTCTTAAGTATGTTCATAATTTCTGTTACCACAAGATATTATAGGCAAATCCTGCATTTTCCCTGCCCCAGCCATGGACTTAACCATTTCTCTAAGATATCATGTTTCTTTTATTAAAGAATTGTCTTTAAAAACCAAGATTTAGGCTCTGTGTGTTCTCACTGCTAGTAGAGTGTCATTGTTTTTTGATTCTCTCAGTGGACAGAGCTAGAAAATATATGTATGTAAATTAAGCCTAAGCATATATATGTATATATTTTTTTCTGTGTCTATCATGAGTTTATAATGAATACAGCACAGCAGGGTTTATTTTAGGTATATTCTAGCTTTCCCATTTTATTTTTAAGTCCTTTCTCCAATAATGGGAAATTTGGCTTTTATTATTTAATATGTATTTAGTTGCTTATTTGTTATTTATGATAATTTAATTTCTTCAATGCTAGTATACACAAAAAGTAATTTTCAGAGTTACTAGTCCATAATCCTGTGAGAAATACATTCACTAATCATAGTAGCACATATACGTACAGTTCTTTTTGTCTTTAACCTTAGAACATACAGTCGAGATATTGTTTTCCAAAGTTATTTGGTCTTAGTTCTAGTCTTCCTCTATTGCCATCAGTGTAATTATATTAATCATTTTGTTAATTCAAATATATTTATTTGTTAGCATTTGTATTCTACTTTGGATCTCCTCAATATCCCAGTTGTTTTTAATCATTTGCTCATTTTGAGGAGTATGTGAAATATTATGGTCCTAAGAGTTGGCAATTTTGCTACTTTAAAAAAATTTTATCTTAAAAAGTAGAATGAAATTTTATTTTCATTCTATGTTTTACGTATATTAAGAACAATCTGAAAAAAGTTTCAGAATTTATATGGCATGTATATTTCCAATAAAATGAAATAAAATAATAAACACACTGGTTAATAGTATTAGGGATTATACTTTCACTATATGCAGCTTTGTTTTTGGGAGGACTTATTTTATGCTAGGTTATAGCTAATCTAAGAAGTATGACAGAAGTCAGTAGAACATATTGTATGTCACTAACATTTTAAGCATATCTGCAATACTTCATCTTTTTCTCACAACATTAAGAATGAAAAAGAAAACAAGTATTAAAAGTAGTTCAAAGCTATGATGGAGTAAAAAGCAAAACCTGAAGAAATGTACTGTGTTAAGATTTCTGCTTTGAATTTCAGCAGTTACTATTAGTATATTTTGTGTAATATGTATAATCTTTTTCTCAATGTTGATGTGCCATTTGTATGTTTACCTTTAAGTATGTTGAAAATTTGACTAGTTTATGCAAGTGGCAGCATAATTTCTTGGGAAAACAAGAAATAGGCAAAAAAAATTAAGAAAACTTAAAAAAATCCATTTATGATGTCAATATGAGACTCCAATCCTAAGGTCTACATTTATTACAAAAATAAATATGCACTTAAGTCATACTCTTTTCATTAATGTTGAGCACACAAAGACTAGTTACACATTGTATATTTAATTAAAATACAAAGAATGACTTCCATTTGCACGGAGCAGAATGAATGGATTTAGTTTGTGCACACAAATTTACATCTGGTATTCAAATACTAGCAGGATGATTTTTTACCCACAACAGGTATCATATAATTCATCAATATAAACTCAGTATCATAGTATATTTGTTAAAGTTTTAATTTTTAAAAAAATATTTTTAATTCCTCATGTCCTTGCTTAAGTTCTGACTCATAAGACTTCTCTATTAGATCTGATTCTTCTTTTAATTTGAATGTGCATTTCTAAGTTTTTCTAGTGAAAAATATACCTTGCATGTTTTTATTAGTTACTTGAATCTTATTTAATGTTTGTACAAGTGTTAGATTTTAATCTGAAATGTCGGCTCCTAGTGTGCTCATGGCTAAAGTATGACCAGACACGCCAAAGTAAGGCAAGCATGAAAATGAGGTTTATGGAGGAGAGAAAGACAGGATTATAGAGCAAGAGCAAGATATAGGTTCACAGAGCGATATATACACCACAGATGACGATCGGACCCACTGTCACGGCAAAAGGAAAGGTGCAAAAAGGCCCTGGGTATGGTCTGCATCTTGTTTTATGGTGCCTTTTTTTATCGGGACCTCCCTCATTGTTCAGAGGTCACCATGGAAGCACTTTGGACACTTGGGAGTTGCATCACTATGCATGTGGATTGTTCTAAGTCAATTTCCAGACTCTATGATGCCTATACTGTTGGCCCTTGGGCTAGAGTAGAGGGTTCTCTGCATTCTTTTGCAGTTAGTGCACTAAGTTCCGATTGGCAGACTTGTAGAGTGTTCCTTCCTCCCCCAGGTATGGCAGTAGCTCAGGGCAGGATCAATGAGGGGCAGGACCAAGATGGAGGCCTGGGGCCCACCCTTGTCCTTCTTCCCAGGTGGGGCAACTGCACCAAAACGAAGCACCCACTTTCATCCCTAGGAGATCTGGAATACCTTGATAGCTACCTAACACCAGCACCTGTTAACAAGCTCTAAGATGAGTCTATTCTAAATGTTTTATACCATCATCTTATTTTTGGAAAGTTGCAATGAGCTTGCCAAATGATTAAAGATGAAAACTCTTGGTTCTCCCATTTGGCCTTTAATTATTTAATGTAACAATACAGTGTTCAGATTTGGTTGAAAAGGAATTATTTATATCCTTGCAGTTTGGGAAGATTTTATGCAAACTCAAGTTCCCTCAGACCTTGTTTTTACCTTATTGTTATAAGGATCCCTGAATGACCAAGGAAGCACAAGAAATCAACACAGGAGTTGCACTTTCAGGCTTTACAGAGAGTACAACTATATCCCATCTATATCCAAAATGCAATCACTCTTTTAGTGATATACCTGAGGCCGTGGTGCCCTGGCTACTTTTACATCCCACGAGCAATGTTCACCCATTGCTCCATTGTGCGATTCTCAGTATTGGCCCTACGTTGGAATCACCCAGGGAGCTTTAAAAAATACTAAAGCTTGAGTCCCCTCCCAGACATCCTGACTTAATTCTCATCTGGGGTGCATTCTGGGCACTGAGATTTTTAAAACTCCCCAGTGGGATTCTCAGGTGCAGTCGAGTTTGATAACTGCTGCCCTCATGACTTTATCATGCCTTTGGTACCAGTTTTCCTTATCATTTTTCCTCACTGCATTTCCCTTTTTCTCAGCTGCTCAGCTTCTGTTTTTCTGCTATAACTATTTTTTTTTTTATATTAACTTCTCTTTGTGTGTTTCACAGTCAAAGCTCTCAGTGAGAAAAAAAATGTGATCATGTCCAATTAGCTACAGCCAAGGTTTCACGGGTGTCAACTTAAAGGAAGAAGCTGAGGCACAAAATATAATTTTAAAGAATTCACTTGAGCCAAGGTTAGGAAGCCGCCTGGGCAACGCTTCTAAGTTACCTCAGTAAGCGTTCCAGAGAACAAAAGAGAGGCTCAACCTTTCAAAGAAAAAAGGACAAATCTGGAGAGGGGTGATTACAAAAGTTGTTTATTTAGAAACTATCATTGGTTTAAAGAGATAACATGGGTAGTCATAGGCTATATATTGTTGATCTATAAGGTATGAGTTATGTGTCTAGTGTATGTCATTGTTAGGCTAATTTATAGCTATTTTGGGTGACATTCAGTATACTGTTCATATGGCAGGGGGCTTCAAGAGATGATTACTCAGCTCAAGCCAGGAGGGAAGTGGAATGTGACTGCTGCCTCATTCCTATGCTTCACTGGGCTTGATGATTTAAAGAGAGCTGCATTCCTCAGATAAAAAGTTTCCTTTCTTTTTCTGGGGCCAGAACAAAAAGCACATGAACTTACATGCAAAGAATAGCTTGTGGTTGCTTTTTGTCAGAAAACAGCTGTGGATATCTGGTAGATATTCACAGTCAATAGACTCTTCAACGTGGCCAGTATTTACTTACTTGGTATGTAAAGAGGTCTCTTTAATGACAATGACTTGTAAAACAATTTTTGAGTGCTTCATATGAATTAAGTTGTATTTTTCACAAAGGGGAGTAATAGTTAAATTTTGAGAGCATTTCTTATTTGAATCCATTTTCAGATAGTCATAAAGTTATAAAGATTTTTTTTGTCTGTTTATGTTAGCATATAAGAAAGAACACTTAGTTATTTTTATGAAATTGGCTTGTTATTAATATTAACACAGTGACAATGTAGAGTTGTTATTTTTAATAGAATCACCATTGAGTCTCAGGGGGAATCACTATGATTATTACAGAGATTTCCTTCTTTATTTATACAAAGGCTTTTACTTGTAAACCTGCTTAATATAAAATACATTACATTGGAGATGATTCCAGAAAGCCCTATTTAATGTTGATTCTGCAATTCTACCATGATTTGGCCAACTGAGAAACGAAACAAAGGAAATCTTCTGAAGCTTATCACTTATCATACCAAATTGAAGAACTGTGTATATGTTAGAAAATTTTCTGCTACTTTCGCTGTGGTTTAGTCTTCTGATTCTGAGAAGTCCAAGGGACCATTTGTGTTACCATATGATGATTATTCCTTTCTTCAGTATAAAGTGTACAAATAACTTAAATCAATGATATTATTTTACAAATGAAGCAGCAGAGGAAATAAATGTTCAGTTTATGAAATTGGCATATTGCATCCTTTGAAAAGGAAATTGTGCTATCTCTCCTCATTTCTCCCTTGATGATAGAACCATAGGGATTTTATAATAGTGGACAACTTCAACCATGCAGATAAGGAAAACCTCCTCTGGAATAATAGAAAAAAAATGAATCTGGTGTCTCGATGACCACATGAATTAGAACTGCCTATCTGTCCTGGATTTCTTGCCTACCTATCTCTGGATTGTCACAGTCAAGAGATATAAAATTCTATTGTTTTTTCTTGAACATCTGCTATTTGGAGTCTGTTTGTGATATCAGCATAGTCTATGCTTCTAATAATAATCCAAAATAACTGATATGAAAAATTAAAATATAAGTAATTATTATTAGAAGAGTTTGCTTAACTCTCATGGTAGAAATACAACTTACAATTTCAGTTCTCAATTATCAAGTTGTTGGATGACTATTTAATAGAATAATACCTTTAATTTAGTTTGTGTCTATTCCAAAAAAACAACTGAACTTTCAGGTATGAACTAGAGTAAATATATTTAAGATGTCAGCATATCTCTAGGATACCTATTTTGGGGGCACATAATAGTGTTTTAATGTGTTAACCTGAGCTTCCTCAAGTTCTATTTCCCCAACCAACTCTTTCACAACAATGTTTTTCTTGAACTGTCACTCTCCAGTGGCTTCTTCTGCATGCAAAACAGACAATCTGCCTCAGGCTTCCTAGAAACCCACTGTATCGTTTGGCCTAAATAATTCCAGTTTGGTTTTATTTTTGCCACACAGAAATAATGCTACGAGGCAATAAAAAAATGCTTGTGGTCAAATGCAATACACTTGGAATAACTGAAAAGCATGGAGAACATACAGAGAGGTCAATGTGCACAACAGGACTTTGGTTAGTGACATGTATTTTAATCATATTTGGAATAACTGTCTTATATTTGAATTCCAGTAAGAGGTAAGGTAGAGAAGGATGACATTATGACTAAAAATGAATCTATTATTAGCTGACTTAACCTATTTTAAGCCTGGAAGAATATAATTTCAAATTCAGATAAGCACTTAAGGAAAAAAAATATATAGTGTTTATAGACATTCCTAAGTTCCCATATTGATATTTGCTTTTTCCGTTCCTTTGTCAGTGTATGCTTAGACTGGATTTCAGCAAAAGTATAGAAACTTCAAATCTTCACACCTATCCAAGGATCTGCAACACTCATATAAAATTCATATAGGTGACTAATTGGCAGGAAAGGGAGCCAGAAGCTTGGGTGGCATTACCTTCCATGAGGAGCAGATGGCTACCTACCTGGGGAGCTGTAATATGCACTTAATTGAAAGGAAGTCATGGTTACTCAGCAGAGATCATATTTAGAATAAGCCATACTCATGATTTCATGATCTCTATTGTTTTACCTCTGATGTCCATTCCTTTTATTTAGCTGTAAGTGTATAAATATTGCATGAGAAGGCAATGATATTGCATTATTATTGCATACAAATGCAATAACATTGCATAAAAATACAAGATTTTCCATATTTTTATCTCTAGAGTATTCTATAAGCATTCCAAAATTCTTTTTAAAAATTAAAGTATACAAACTGTGTGAAGAAATTAAACTTTTACAACAAACACTTAAACAGAACACTTATGAGGAAACAGAATGTTCTGATCAATTGGTTTTCTGATGAAATGAATGATTATCAATCATGTCCTGATGAGAAGGGCACTGTGCCCAAACATTATTAAGCATAAAACAGGAGCTCAAAGAGCACAAGATTTAGTTAGGATAAATGAAAAATCATTTTTGTTTCAACTGTCATTATTAAACATTTTTTCCCTAAAATGTATGGGAGTAATTCCTTGTCTAAGTGGAGAACTTGATTATCTGTGTCATTATTAAGACTCTTTCAGTGCTTCTTGTTGACCATTCTGAGTACTAATCCTCATTTGTACTGTTGGAATTCAGTTCAGTAAACAGTTTGAGCCATTCCAGGTTAGGTAGGATGCCCAGCATTGGGGCTTCAAAGATGATTAGACAATGTCTATCCTCCAGGATCTATCTATCTGTCTATCTATCTATCCATCCACACACTATTTATTTATATATATATACACTAATTATTTATATATATATATATATGCACACACATATATATTTCTGTGCATGATATATATGCAACTTGAAAAATAGTTCATGCAGTTGCCAAGGTAGAGATATGTGAGTCATATATGCTTCACGAAGCCTCAGGCTCAAAACTAGCATAAGTTAAATACAACTCACATGGCAATTAATGTGTTAAATGATCTCTATCCTCCAGGAGCTCCACAGTCTTTGGAGTCACAATCAGACCCTAGTGATAGAAACTTCTGAACAAAACCCTCTCCAGCATGGGCTTGAGTCCTGTCATTATCTCAGCCATTCTCCAGCTTAAAATTCTTTAAGAGTACGTTTTGCCTTCCTTCCTAATAAAAACCAAACCCTCTGTAATAATGCTCAAGACATTTCCTATCTGTTCTCAAGTTTAAAAAAGAGAACCATTTCTAAGTGGGAATGCTTTCAGTTTTTCCCCATTCAGTATGATGTTGGCTATGGGTCTGTCATATATGACTTGTATCATTTTTAGGTATGTGCCTTCTATGCCTATTTTATTGAGTGTTCGTATCATGAAAGGGTGTTGAATTTTGTCAAAAGCTTTTTCTGCATCTATTGAAAGAATCATGTGGTCTTTGTTTTTGCTTCTGTTTATGTGGTGAATTGCATTTATAGATTTACGTATGTTGAACCATCCCTGCATCCCTAGGATGAAGCCCACTTGGTCGTGATGGATTACTTTTTTGATAAGCGTCTGGATTCGGTTAGCTAAGATTTTGTTGAAAATTTTTGCATCTATATTCATTAGGGATATTGGTCTGTAGTTTTCTTTTTTTGTTGCATCCTTTCCTGGTTTTGGTATCAGAGTAATATTCGCCTCATAAAAGGTGTCCAGGTTTTGGTATCAGAGTAATATTCGCCTCATAAAAGGTGTCGGGGAGGCTTCCGTTCTTCTCGATGTTGTGGAATAGTTTCTGCAAGATAGGTACTAGTTCTTCTTTGTAAGTGTGGTAAAATTCGGGTGTGAAACCATCTGGACCAGGACTTTTCTTTTTAGGGAGATTTTTAATTGCTGTTTCTATTTCAGCTGTTGAGATTGGTCTGTTCAGGGAATCTATTTCTTCCTGGTTGAGCCTAGGGAGGCTGTGTGTTTCTAGAAATTTGTCCATTTCCTCCGCATTTTCCAGTTTGTGTGAATAAAGATTTTTGTAGTACTCATAAATTATATCTTGTATCTCTTGGGGATCAGTTGTGATATCTCCTTTTTTATTCCTGATGGAGCTTATTAGAGATTTCTCTTTTCTGCTTTTTGTTAGCTTAGCCAATGGCGTAAAATAAAAAAAAATAAAAAAAAAAGAGAACCAGTCATTTGAGTGGTGACTGAGAGTTGACGTGAACAAGAGTCAAGCATAAGAAGTTCTAAAAATAGGCCCAAAGAAGGCATTGCTAGATATCCTCCCTAGAGAAAACTTGGGGATGAAGGTGGTGTCATACAGTCAGCTCTGCTATAATGCTACATACACATTTCCAAAAATTATCATAAATTATGCAACATTGTGCAACAAAACCCAGACACTCAACACTCAAAAACTTTATCAGTAACACATTAAAAAAAATAAAAACAGATAGGAGCTTAATAAAAACAATAGCACAATTTTACACATATTAAATGGTCTAGAAATATATAAATCTACAATAAAAATGACACTTTAAAAAAGACTTTTGAATTTCTAGCTTCAGATATAATCAGTGGAAGAGTAGCAGCTTGTAAGTTATTGTGAGATGGTAGAAGTTGTGTTGTCGGAAATCAGATGAAATTTGTAACACCAGATGTGAATGGGGGTGACTCATAAAGTACATGCTGAACTGAGATAGCTGGTGGATGTTTGAGGTGTGTGTATGCCTTTTATATATTCCTATGCAGCTGGGTTCATCTGGGTGCAGTTTTCTGAGTTCACTCAGTGTTTCCAGCAGAGGAATTCCCACAGAAGCAAATGCGAAATTTGCATTATGCTTAAATGGTTCCCTAATATATCAACCATACTGAAACAAATTGATGTTCTCAAAACAAGTGTTATAACAGAACTGACTGCATTTTGTGATTTCAGGTATTTTAACAACTCGGTGAGCCACATGCTCATGAATTTATAGCATTTATTTCACAATTAGGAATAAAAGGCTGAAGATACTAAAGCTGGCTTAGAAGAATACTTGAAACCTTTTCCTATAAAGAGCAATAAGTCAATCAATTCAAAAGTGTCCCGATGAGCGTCAGATAGAGCCTTGTGAGACAGGAACAGAAAACAGAGGAGTATGGATCCCTGAAACAGGAGATGGCAGAGCAGAGCCATCGAGGGGATGTGGCAGCAGAAGAGGAACTTGAGATGAAGAGCAGAACATGTCCTGTCATCCTAATTGTGCCTAGATTTGTTTCTGCTTATTTTCAACTAAGCGGAAATAAAAATAAGCTGTTCTCAGAGGTATTTTTGCCATCAGCAGCTGCAAATGAATGCAGATCTGTTT
Organism: Mirza zaza; assembly: GCA_008750895.1. Lineage (NCBI taxonomy): Eukaryota > Metazoa > Chordata > Mammalia > Primates > Cheirogaleidae > Mirza > Mirza zaza. The sequence continues at coordinate 11,097 of VSMD01122584.1, forward strand.
TGCATGATTTATAAACATTTTATTTGTGTATTTTAACATATACATCATTACAAAGGTGATCCCCCACACCTACCCCAAGAAGATACATTAATTGAGGTGTGCAAAACTGGATCTGCAAAAATGCTTGAAAATAATCCCCATAGTTGCAGCCAGGAAAACATGACCTTTACTGTCAAAAAGAAGGGGAGAATCCAAGATCTGTGACAACGTATTTTAAGCCGCTTAATCCCTTCACATATAGCTATAATATCTGGCTCTATGTGATGATATGTTCCCTTTAAATATTTGTCAGAACCATATTCTTTTGAAAATATATTTGAAACATGAATAGAAACCAAGCAAATTAATATTATCAGGGATGGGATGTAATTGTATGATTTTTTTTACAAAAGAAATAAAACATATAAGAATCCTAAAATTATATAAACTTGCAATGAGATTATCAGATCCTGTGAGGTTGAATATAACATATACATAAATATCAAGTGAGTTTATTCAAAGTTTAGTTTCTTCAAATACTGCACAAGAATTTTTCTTTGAAATCACTATGAGCTTAGTAATTATACCAGATCTTGGAAAGTATCATTTACAAAATTTTACTGTAAATTTTTCAAATTAAAGAAATTAATTCTTATATCCTAAAATATAAATTGCATATCACAGCCATACACAATATGATAGAAAATAACAATAAAAATAAATTAATAAAAATAAAGTTAAAATATTTTTAAAAGTGCATGCACAATATAGTCTGACTTTTTTAAATTAACCATGCTTACCATTTTTTCTATACATATTCTTTTATCCCAAATTTTGTTTTCTCTTATTTGTTTAATAGCTCTCTTTTTAAATACCTCTATTTTGCTAGGAAGATCTGTTGTGGATAGTTCCCAAAGAAATGCGTCCTATTTGGGTACTCTAAACCTTGAATGTAACTAGATGCACCCCTAGGGAAGTAGAGAAGTGGAGAGTTGGGGGAACTAACATTTGCTCTCTTGTGATGTAGACTCCAGGGATCAAAATGGGATCCACAGGCACAAAGTCCATCAAGAAAATAAAAGTGAGGGTGTTTAGTCAGTATTACCTATTATTTCAGGTACAGAAAAAAAATGGTGCATCATGCACATGGAATTTGTTGTTATTGTTAATACTTTCTATGATCTATGAAAGGAACCAAATGTAGCAATGATATGAAATGATGACCGACAACCCATTTAAATCATGCTCATATCACACAGTTACGGTGAAAAAGAAAAGTGTACTCCGATTGACTGTAAAATTATCCCTAGTGATTTAAATAAGCCCTGCCTGAAAAGTTTAGGGGGATAAATACAACACATACACACACACACACACACACGTACGTGCCATTAACTCTATATGTAAAATAATATATTATTTAAATTCAGCAGTCTAACCATGACTGGATTGTTGCTAAATTATAGACACATAGATCGAGAAGGCATAAGGATTCACACATCTGAAAAGTCAATATTTAAAATAAATGAACAAAACAAGCAAAAAGAAATCTCAGTGTCTTTCAAGTAACTATTAATGGTGATTGTAAGCTATTTTCAATTTCATTTACTACCTATTTTTTTTTTAACTTTTAGGATCAGGGAATAATGAACCTTAGCAGCTTTTGCAGTCCAGGCTCTTTGTCAGATAAATGTGGTCACTAAGAGAAAAGTTAAATGCTTTGTTTTATGACATAACAATTAGAGAGCTAGGATTAGAACCCAAAAGCAATACAATTCCCTAGTTTCTTTAGTATATTCATCCCAATTTTACCAAGCTAGACAGTTGCAATGGTTAACATTGCATTAAATATCAGCAAGAAATTGATATTTTAAAACCCTGAACCTCACAATGGGTAGTGATCAGCCCATCAAAAAACACCAGCTCTTTTTGCATTTCTGCCTCATGTACTTGCAGCATAAGAAAAGGAACAATAAAATATTAATGTTGTGAAATATTTGGGGTTACAAATATAGGAAGTAAAAACACTGAAACATGAATATATATCAAATCTCTCGTGTTGAGTCCAGGCTCCTCCATTCCTGGCTGTCTCCTGCTAGGTGAGGGAGCTGAGATTTAGATTCATCTAGCAGCAGCATCCAGCTGGATATACAACTCTGCTGCTAAATTGAAGACAGAGTTAGTCCAGTTCCCACTTTGTTGGCTTCCTGCCTCATTGGCCTGTGGAACAATTAAATAAAGGGAGCCTGAGATTTTCTTAAATATAGAAGGCTCCTGTGATTTCCTTCTTTGAGATCAGAGATTCCAGTATTTCTTTAGCATTCTGCAGCTGATTGGCTGCTGAGCAGTGAAGTAGTGAGCAAGGGTTACACAGCTTTAGGGAAACCTCCTAACAAATGGCACCTTTTCTAGATGCATGATTCTACCACGTGTTTACATATGCTATGCCAGTGGTGTAAAGTATTCACTTCCATAATATGTAACCTCCTCTGTAACACTCCTAACAAACTTTTAAGACTGCCTGACTTAAGTGTCCTCTTTGTGAAAACTCCTGTAACTGCTTTGGAGAGAATTGCTCCTTCCTTTGTGATGTCATAAGACTTTGTTCTCACCTCAGTTGTAGGATTTATCTTTGTGTATTGCAGTTAGCCCTTCATCTCTGCCAGATGTATAGGGCTATGCCTTCTCCATATTTGTAACTCCAGTGCCTAAAATAGTACTTGGCTCACAATAGGCATTAACATAGCTGTGTTGAATGAATGAGTGAAATATTGCAAGTTCATTCTGGCTTATATATAATCGACCCTTATGTATTTGGTCTTATTGCCTTCATTTTTAATTTTAAAAATCTCAAAAATTATTTTTTCTGATTCAAAATTTATTATTCTATTAATCCAAAATTATGAATTAGGTACTTAGGATGTGCCAGGGACTGTCATAGACACTGAAGGTACAAGCATTAAAAAAAAAAAATTCTCTCCTAAAACTCATAAACTCATAAGCAGTATAAATAATCAAATAAATATATTCTATGTTATACAATGATAGGGGCTGTAAAGGAGTAAAGTAGTTTACGGGAATAGAGCACCGGTAGAGAGCTATTTTGCATACGAGGTGGAGTAGGCAACATTGCAAAGATGACAGTTGAGCTGAAACTGAAAGTGAAAGCAGTAGTTAAGTGGTCATATGGAAAAAAACACATGCCAGAAGATGGAAATAACAATTGTAAATGCCCTGACATAGAAAGTGTTTGATGTGTTGGACGTAAAACAATGAGACCACTGGAGCACACTAGTTTTGGAGGACTGCAGTAGCAGATGAGGCCAGAGAAGAAATGGTGAAGACAATGTTATTGTAGATCTGGAACATATAGGAAACTATGGGAAGGTTTGTAAATAGGAGATGTATGATTTTATTGATAATTTAAAAAATATTTATTTGTAGCTGCTCTGTGAGGAGTAGATCACAGCGGAGAGCTGGAAGCCGGAAGACCACTTAGCATATGTGCTAACTTGCTAGGGGTACTGCTAACAAAGTACTACAGACTGGGTAGTTTAAACCAGCAGTCCCCAACCTTTTTGGCACCAAGGACCAGTTTCATGGAAGACACTTTTTTCCATGGAAGAAGGGGGCGTGTTTTGGGATGATTCAAGAGCATTACATTTATTGTACAGTCAAACCTGTCTGCTAATGACTGTCTGTATTTGCAGCTGCTCCCCAGGACCACCTCAGGTCATCAGGCATTATACTCTCATAAGGAGTGTACAACCTGGATCCCTCTCGTGTGCAGTTTACAGTAGGGTTGGCGCTCCTATGAGAATCTAATGCTGCCACTGATCTGGCAGGAGGTGGAGCTTAATGTGGTGATGCAGGCGACAAGGAGCGACTGTAAATGCAGATGAAGAGCTTTGCTTGTTGGCCTGCTCACCTCCTGCTGTGCTTCCTGGGTTGCTAAGCCACAGACGTATGGCCTGGGGTTGGGGATCTCAGACTTAACCAATAGAAACTTATTATTGCAAACTCCTAGAGGCTACACGTCTGAGATCAAGGTGTTGGCAGGGCTGTTTCCTTCTGAGGGCTCCGAGGGAAAATCTGTTCTATGCTTTTCTCCTAGCTTCTGGTGGTTTGCCGACAATCGTTGGTATAGATGAATCACCCTGATCTCTGCTTTCATTTTGCCATGGCGTTTTCTCTGTGTGCTTGTCTGTCGCTGCATCCAAATTTCCCCTTTTTAGAACACCAGTCACATGAGATTAGAGCTCCACTGAATGACCTCATCTTAATCCATCTACATCTGCAAAGACTCAATTTCCAACTAAGTTCACATTCGGAGACACATGGGGTGTGGCTTCAACATATCTTTGGCAAGGTCAGGGGATGCAATTTGACCTATACCAGTATACTGTGGAAATACTACAATAGAAACACTGGAGGTAGAGGGTCAGTATTAATATTATTTTGAAAGCAGAGCTGACAATATTTTCTGAAATTGGGTATGGGGTATAAAGAATAGAGGGAAGAAAGACAAACTTTAGGATTTTTGGCCTGAATAATTGGTGTATCCTGAGATTGAGAAGACTGAAAAGCAAATGTATGGAGGAAAGTCAAAAGCTTGTGTTTGGATATGTTAGTATGTTTTCATTGAGGTAAGATTTCTAGACATACATATTGATAAAGAGTTTGGATATACAATTCTGATTTATGGAAAGTTATAGCTGCAAAAAAACCTAATCATCTTAGTTCAACCAATACTATTTTCAGATGTAGAATTCAGTATTTTTCAAAAAGTTTATTTAAAAAATAAAATAAGACACCTTGCTCCAAGGCCACTGAAACATGTAGTGACAGCAATAGAAAGAAACAACAAAAAACTCAGCTCTTTTGATTTTTAATCCAACACTTTTTCCATTATATTACAAAACTTCATCAGCATTTTGTAGTTCTACATGAAGTTAGCAAGCAGTGGTTAGTAGCCTTATGCAACAAAAATGTTAAAAATTACAATGCTGGGCTCAGTGATTGGGTGAAAAAGATGCCAGTCTATGGTCCTTGTTCTCCAATATATTATCACAAAATTTATGAACATGACAAGATTTTGAAAATATTGCAAGATAGGATGATTTTGGAAATTGAACAGGTTACTTCTTTTCTGCCCCCTATTTTCAGAGCTCTAATTCAGGATCTGATGTTGAGACTTTGCTTCCTTGAAGCACAGAAACTGAATGCCCTCAAAATCAGGCTCTCAACTTCTTTCCACCCACATATCACCTGGCAGCTGACTCAATCCCTGTTGAGTCCAGGGGAATGTTTTGTCCATTTGAAGGTTTGATTGAGATCAACTTTCTATGTTTGGCACTCTGACTAAATTTATACTTCAAGAGGTTCTGAAAGATATGATCAGTGTGTCAGTCTTCTGCTAGCTTTGAACAAGGTTTGATTTTTTTTTTTAAGTTAAAATAAAAGTCCTTATAGTTTTCTTCTGGGTTGTTTTCATTTTGCTATAGAATATTTGTCAAAAATGGCTACATAGAATGATGCAAAGCAATATTATTTATAATATACACATACATTCTACATATTTGTAATACACATATGGCTACAGAAATATGGAATAATCTTTCTTGGCCCTTTTAAAACTATTTCTAACTACTGTAGGTTGACATTTTATCATGACTGTCGAAGCACTTTTTAATTCATTAATGCAGCAGTTAATTAGCTGAAACTGTAAGAAATATTAGAAAAACTTCAGAAAACTGAAACGTTTTCTATGCATAAGGAAGTTTAAGAGTACTGCAGAAGTACTGCAGTACTTCTATTAAGAGTACTGCAGTTATTAACTCATGGGAAGGTTGCAGCGGGTAATGCGGTTTCATTATTTGACCATCGGTAAGAGATCACTGAGCAGCCTCAGCAAATTTCAGAAACAAAAGGGACAGAGTAGGCTTGGCATGCCATGATATATTGTAAATATTCATATGCACTTAATGTTCAGGGAGTCAAACTGAATCGAAAGCGGCACTTAAAAGTACTAAATGTCATCCCCTGTAATGCTTTCAATTGAAAAATTCCACCAATAACCAAAGGAGAGAAACAAGAGCAGGAAGATCCAGTTGAATCCCTTTAGCTAGAGTATTTGATTTGCTTTGTTTTAAATCCTGCTGATAATATTTTGCAGATCAATTGAATACACCAAAACATAATAAAGCCTGAATTATGCACAAATGCTAAATATTGATGATTATTTTATCATAAATAATACTAAATTCTGGTCTAATAATAAAGGATATTTTGTTGGTTATACTAAAATGTAGCAAAATCAATTTTATTAGAAGGCCACATTCGCTATGTACTTGTGAATGTATTCTTTCCTAGATGTTTACTATAAAAAATTTAAAAAAAAACAGATAGAAACTATGTGTCATCTGCATTATGCATATGCACCCATCACTATCTATGGCTAGCAAAGAAATGATGGAGATAAACACAGTTGCAAT
>VSMD01122591.1:0-11964 GCA_008750895.1 Mirza zaza
AGAAAACTACAGACCAATAGCCCTAATGAATATAGATGCAAAAATTTTCAACAAAATCTTAGCTAACTGAATCCAGACGCTTATCAAAAAAGTAATCCATCACGACCAAGTGGGCTTCATCCCAGGGATGCAGAGATGGTTCAACATACGTAAATCTATAAATGCAATTCACCACATAAACAGAAGCAAAAACAAAGACCACATGATTCTTTCAATAGATGCAGAAAAAGCTTTTGACAAAATTCAACACCCTTTCATGATACAAACACTTAAGAAAATAGGCATAGAAGGGACATACCTAAAAATGATACAAGCCATATATGACAGACCCATAGCCAACATCATACTGAATGGGGAAAACTTGAAAGCATTCCCACTTAGAACTGGAACCAGACAAGGCTGCCCGCTATCTCCACTTCTATTCAACATAGTGCTGGAAGTCCTGGCTACAGCAATCAGACAGGAAAGTGGAATCAAAGGTATCCAAATAGGGGCAGAAGAGATCAAACTTTCACTCTTTGCTGATGATATGATATTATATTTAGAAAACCCCAAAGATTCAACCAAGAAACTCTTGGAACTGTTCGTTGTTTTCTGACCTTCATGTCCCTAGATATTTACATCTTTCTCAAGTTTCAGAAAATTTTCTGTTATTATTTCCTTTAATGATCTTTTTATCCCTTTCTTTTGCTCAACTCCCTCTTGAACATCAATAATTCTTCGATTAGGTCTTCTGAGGGAATTTTATATATCTTGTAGGTAATCTTTATTTTTTCTCATTCATTTTTATTTTTTCTCTTCTGTGTATTTTCATATAGCTTATTGTTGAGCTCATTGATTCCTTCCTCTATTTGAATCATTCCTTGGTTGAGAGCTTCTCATGAATTTTTTAGTTCAGCAGATGTATTTGTCAGTTCCATGATTTTTGTTTGATTTTTTTATTGCTATAATCTCTTTGTTAAATTTTTCTGATAAATGTCTGAATTTCTTTTCTGTGTTATCTTAGAGATCACTGAGTTCCCTTATAATTACAGTTTTGACTAGAGTTTTCAAGACTAGGGGTCATCTTTCCACCTCCTCATCTGTGGCTGCCTCAGGGATATTTCTCCCTGTAGGCACTCCTCATACTTCCTATGTGTTGAGGCAAGGACAGGTCTCCTTGCAGAGAACCCAAGATGATGAGGAAACAGGTTGTCCATGTCCATCTCACTTTTTGCAGTATAGAAACTGTCAGGTGAGGGAATTTTCCACATAATTGGTGATGGGCAGATTATGGGGAGAGATATTGTGGCTATAGACCTCTCATTCTCTTACTGTCTGCTCAGAGTTTTTTCATTTCTCTAGGACAGCAAGAACTGTCTCCTCCTCGTATTTGAGTTCTGGGACATTGCTGATGACAGTCTTAGTGCTGCATATTTGGTTTTTGTTTTCTATAGTCAGGAGTGAGGGAAGTGAAGCCAGCTTGTTTATGTGTGCCATTTTGGAACCAGAATTCCTCTTTAATTTAATTAGTCATAATCAAGAAGGTTTTTAGATTCCCAACATAAAAATTGAATATATTAGAAAATAGAAATTGTCTTAAAACATAATTTTACTAAACAGAGATCCCCATAATAATTAACGTAAGGAATAACTGAAAACATTTAATGTACAAAAGAATTAATAATGTGTTTTCCAAATAAAAGAATAAAAAACTAACACATTTATAGTATTCAATCCTAAGATATAGTTGACCCTTGAACGACATGGGATTGAACTGTGTGAATCCATTTATATATGGATTTTTTGCCAGCTTTGCCAACCTTGAGATAGTAAGACCAACCCTTACTCTTCTTTCTCCTCCTTGGCCTGCTCAACATGAATATAATGAGGATTAAAACCTTTATTATTATATTTGTACATACTGAGTAGTAAATAATAATTTCTCTTCCTTACGATTTTCTTCATAACATTTTCATTTCTCTAGGCTACTTTATTGTTAGAATACAATATATAAAACATATAACACATGTATGTTAATTGACTATTCATGTTATTAGTGAGGCTTCTAGTTAGCAGTGGGCTATCAGTAGTTAAGTTTTTGGGTAGTCAAAAATTATATTTAGATTTTTGACTATGTGGGGGTTTGGCATCCATATTCCTATGTTGTTCAAGGGTCAACTATAGTTTCAATTCAATTAATTAAAATACATATTTTGACATATGTGACTATTTTAACCAACCATTTTCATATATATCCTAACTCTAATTTTCTTTTTTTTATCTTAAAATTTAATTCGTATATTTATAAGACAAAATTCTAATCTCTCTGTGTATATTGTAGACTTGTGCTATCTAATACACTAGCCTCTAACAACCTGTGACTATTTAAATTTAAATTAATTAAAATAAATAAAACTTAAAAATCAGGTCTTTTGTTGTACTGACTTACCATATTTCAAGTATTCAATAGCCACATGTTAGCAGCAACTATATCAATGATAACCAATATGAACATTTCCGTCATTTCAGACAGTTCGATTGGAAAGTGATGTTATAGAATTGAATTAGTGATAGTCTACATATGTGAAGAATAGATTTTCATGCATGTTGACAAGTATTTAATAGCAAAGTAAGATTTTTTAAATGTATTGTAGTGTATAAACTACACAAATTTCCATTACTTGGAAAGTCTATTTTAATTTTGCAATCAGAGTTTTACAGAAGCCCTTACTCATCAAACTTTATTATGAAAATATTGGAGAGTCTTGATAGAATATATTCAATTCTTCTATATATATTGTTTCTTTCTTACCAACAGAGTAGGTTTAGTTGTGGTATATCAAAAAAGTTACTATAGTAGGTTTTAGGACCTGTATACATATATCGAGGGCAACAACATTTCAGATGTCAAAAATAAAGTCAGAAGTAAAAACTTTAAACGTTTATTGTGCCTACAAAAGAACATTTTATGAACTAGGGAATCTCAAACCAAAAATGGTAAGAGGAAACAGAGAGGTATATATAGCTTTGCAGGCTGACTTATAAAGCAAAAATGAGGGTGTTGCTTAACCTTTACAATGATTGGATATTACCATGTAGGTTTCAAGATGACAGAGGATTGGTTGAAAGTCATCATTTTATACCATTTGTTGAAGGTAACTTAAGTTTTCTTTATGATTATTATAGGCATTTATAAAAAATTACCTAAGTTAAGTTTCATTTACATGGGCTAACTGGTTTTGTCTATTCAGGGGATCCTCAAGTCTAATTCCATTAAGTTTTATTTTAACACAGGTAACCAGAACCTTCAAAAGACTAGTAAATCTCAAATCTGGAATTTAAAAAGTCTTTACCCAAGAACAGTACTTCAAAGCCTTCGACTAAAAATAGCATGATGCCATACATTAGTTTGGATGATTTTACACAATCATAGGCATAAAACCAGAGTAACAAAGATACTGGTGTTCTACTCATAAATTAGTTATATGGGCCTAAGAAACAAAAGCATACTAAAAAAAGAGATAGAGTAAATATCTATTCTAGAAACTTGAGAGTAAAGTAGTTGGAAAGATTTCATTGTCTATGCAGAAATCTATCTGGCTAGTTCCTAAATGTCTAATGAAGTATCTTTATATTACTGAATTAACCACAATATGATCTATACTCCCTTGGTTTTATAGCATATAAATGTTTAGAATCACCATAGAATTATTTAGAATCATGAATACCAATCCTGCCAAGTCAACTCACAAGAAACTCACAAGAGACTCATACATATTATGAGAAAAAAATTGTCCTACAAAACACAAATTTGTACTGAATGACCAGATCATTACGATCCACCTTTTTAAGAAAAACACAAAGCAAGGAAAATTTTTATGTGATTGCTTGAACATAGGATCAAGTGCAAGAAAAGCTAGTAGCATGACTCATACATTTAATGGCACCAGTTTCTGATAGATTAATATACACATCTTTAGCCAGACAAGTTGGGATTCTGAATCCACTCACTGGAGCATCATTGCCTTGTGCTTTGATGGATAGAACACTATGGCTACTTGACTCTTGTCATAGTTCTCTGCCATTTAAATTCTATGCATGTGAGTACTTTCTGTTACTTTTGTTTTTACCAGGAACACATTTTCTTTCTTTTGCAGAACTTTTTCTGTCTCTAATTTGTTTCATTATATGCTGACTTCCTGCAACCTTTCAGAACAAACAAATATGTGATTGCTTATAAAACTCTTCTATTTGTGCTAACCATGCACATATATATAAAATAGCTTCTCTAGTAGAAAATGTAATAAAATTATAAATGCTGCCTAAAAGAGAGCTGTATTTATAAAATCAATATCAACTTATAAAAGAGACACTGCTGAAAAATTTCCTTGAGATCCAAGATTTAAACTAAAGTCATTGGTCAGTGTTTTCTTAATAAGTCAAATATAAAACCATATCACTGTTTATTTTACCACCATCATGATTAATTAATATTTATAAACATTTTGTTTATACATATATTTTTAGAAACACATTTTATTTCATTGAGGAGGTTAACTTTGAAGAGAAACAAGATGGCATGATAAATGAGAGAAGATGTTTATTGGATAAAGCACTGGATTACAAGCAATGAAAAATACTCTGGCCTTCTATTTCATTAGCTATAAAGTAAGGAAGTGGGACTCTTTAATTTTTTATTTCTAATACTATATAACCCTAATAATAAAATAAGGAAATAATAAAACATAAGATTATAAAATCAAATCAAAGTCAAATTAATAAAATGAGTGTTACTGTACCATTAGACAGTTTGGTTTATCTTGGGTATTTTAGTTTTTGTAGTATTTTCTAGGTAAATTCCAATGAGTAAATAATATGATTCCCTTGCAAGCTAATTTTTCTGTTCAGTATGTTAATCTTTTTCAGACCTCTAGGGAATCCTTTATTAAGAAAGTAATGTTCTAGGAAGATAAATAGTATTTTAGTGGCCTTAATATAGTACAATCAAATTACTTTAATCTAGCCTAACGTAGAGAAAAGTCATTAAGACTTAGGCAAACAACCGGAGAACGAGAATAGTTTAGGAGGAAGGCAAATTTCTTTCTTAAGAAGGGCATGTAGAAAAGATGTTGATGAAACAATAAAATAGCTGGATAATTCATTTTAGCAAATCTAAATGTTCTGATAAGAAATTTATGCAAATAAGAACACTGAAGTGTTATAAAATTCACAAAAGCATTTGGGGCAAAGGGAGTTAGTCTGGAAAATAACTCCTTTCTACAGTTTGACAACTATTTTGGCTCAGCACAAGAAATAATTGCAAAATTCTCTTCCTGACTGGCTGTACCAAATTATAATACTGGTACAGAGTTTGACAAGCTGTAAGTTGGCCTAATATTTGCACATAATTTAGTTGGGAAAATGACTTTGGAATCTGCTGGCTTTCCCTTTCTTTGTGATGCATCTTTCAAATGAAGAATAATTACTCCAAAACCTTCTAGTTCTTATTCATTCCTTTTGTTGTAACAAAAACCTTTCTTAGTCACAATGTTTCCTCATTAAAAAGCTGTGATATCCTCCTCACTTTGGCAGCATATATAATAAAACTGGAACAATACAGAGAAGATTAGCATGGCCCTTGCACAAGAATGACAGGCAAATTCATGAAATGTTTCATATTTTTTAACTGCTCTTGCCACAGTGCAAAAAAAATTGGTAACTATGTGAGATGACAGATATGTTAATTAGTTTTACAATAGTAACCATTTTACTATATATATATATATGTTTCTCAGAACATACTCTTTATACCTTAAATATACAGAATAAAATTTATTTTTAAAAAAGAAACAAAACATGTATACACGAAAAGGAAAGAAAGAAAATTATTCACATTAAAAAAAACAGCTATGACATGGACTTAAAGAGTCATAAAAAGTACATGAAGGTAAGACTTCTGAGATCCTAATAACTTAATTACTTATATTGAATTCAGAATAAAGGCACTCCTGGAAAGCATACTTTATAATGTTCCTCTTCAGCCTTTCTTGCTATTGACTATTTATTATGGTATGGGCTTGTATTTGAAAGTTTTCAAGGATGTATTAGCAGATAAGAGCATTGGCTTCTGACATTAGAACTAAGTTTTCTCAGTTTGATTTCAGTTTTAGCTATTATCATCTGTTTAACACTGGTCAAACTACTTTCTCTCCCGGTGCCTTAGTTTTCTCATCTGTAATATAAGAATATAACAATATCTACCTCAAAGGGTTATTATAAGAATTAATGAGTTATTATTTGTGAAACATTTAGAAGAATGCTAGGTATATATTTAGTACTGCCTACATATATATTAAATAAAAATTAAAAGCTACAAAAAAATTATACATTTTCTTCTCTGAATATAACCTGAATTGGGGCAGAGCTTTATTCCAAAGTCCTTTGTCTTATTGGATATCATAGAACATTAACAAATGATAGCTGTGGGAAAAAAGGGTGGAGATTGAAGAAACGATTTGGCTCAATTAAAAAATGTATATTCTTAAGTAATATATTTACAGAGAAAATAAATTTCATTCTTATACTTCCAAGCTACCATAAACCATAAATTAACAGAATCCAAATTAATGAGCTTTAGCTGATATGTTTTAAGCCAGCAAGATCTGGCACATTAAATTGGGGTTGTGCGTGAAATTAAAGTACACTGAACTCATTTGGGAAATGATTCATTCTTTTTTTTTTTTTTTTTTTTTTTTTGCTGGCAAGTTCCTATTTAGCATGTCAAAGAAGATTTTCCTACTTATTCGCTGTGTGATTTTGGGAAAATAACTCAGATTACCTAAAGCCTTTTTCTTGTCAGTAAAATGGAGTTGACAACAATTCCGTAGCCTATGCTTTGACCCACCACCCCTCCCACTTCCCTCACAGAACAATTATGAATATAAAACAAGTTTATAAACAGTAGAGGAATATAGATAAAACCGATATACATCTTTGTTCAAGTCTCCCTGATAGCAGAACATGAGACTAGTCTTTGGGAACAGGATATTTATTTGGCAGGTTATCCACAGAAAGAAAGAAGGGAGCAGGGAGTATCACACTGGGAAGGAGGAAAACCAGTAAAGAGTTGGTTTTCCTTATAAAGAAATAAGGTCAGTCTCTCTGTAAACCCTATGAGTAATTATGTAGAATGCACTGTGGAATTGGCTTTTCCCAAAGGATGAGTGGCTGAAATATTTTACTACAGACTCATATGCGCCATTGGTTAAAGTTTTTCCTTGATGACATTAAAATCCTTGATTAGCCCTGCCAGCAAGCAGAAAGAAGCTTTAAGGCAGAAAAGCAGAGAGGCCATTTTGTCCTTGAATTGGCACTCTGACAGTGTGCAGGTTACTTTCCACCACAGCTATAGTTCAAGCCCAGAGGTGGGCTAAGGAGGTGTGGCACAGACAATAACAACATTATATACAGTGTGTTTACTATGTCTTTGTGAGTAAAATTACATTTGGAGTATTGCATAGAAAGTAATTCACTCCAGCCTGTAAATGCCTTTTTATCTGCTGGGTCGTGCTGCAACAAATGTTTACTCACTATTCCCAACAAGCCCCACCATTTCTCATAAATTCTCTACAGTCCTTAAATTCTCCCTGTTTTCCATAGACAGATTCTTCTGCTGATACACAGGGACTCAGAATTTTGAGAATCCAGGTCTGCTAGGTCTTGCCCTGGCCCCATAATTACTAAGCCAGCATTCTGCAATCCATATCAGTATCTCTATCTGTCTATGTATCTATGTATCTATCTATATCTATATTATATATGATTTGAACCTCCCCACTAAAACTCATGTTGAAATGTAACTGTCATTGTGGTGGTGTTAAGAAGTGGAGCCTTTAAGAAGTGATTAGGTCATGGGGCTCCATCCTTATGAATGGATTAATACCATCATCATAGGAGTATCATAGTTATTGTGGGAGTGAGTTGTAATAAAGCAAGACCAGCCCATCTTGCTTTCTCTTTTTCCACCTGCACTCACTGGCTGTCTCACCTTTCTCTATGGGATAACACAGTAAGGAGGCCCTCAGCAGATGCTGGTGCCATGCTCTTGGCCTTTACAGCCTCCAGGACCATGAGAAATAAATTTATTTTCTTTATAAATTATCCAATCTCAGTCCTACTGTTATAGCAACAGAAAATAGACTAGGCCCTAAAATTGGTACCAAGAAGTGGGGCTGTTGCCATAACAAATACCTGAAAATGTAGAAGCAGCTCTGGAACTGGGTAATGGAAGAATTTGGAGGAGTAGGTGAAAAAAAACCTAGATTTCTACAAATGGATCATTAAGAACAATTCTGGTATGGATTCAGAAGAAGAGTGCTGTAGGGAAAGTCTGGAACTTCTTAGGATTACTTAAATGGTTGTGACTAGAATGTTGATAGAAAAATAGACAAAGGCCATTGTGATAAGGTCTCACATTAAAATGAGACAGAAGATATTCAAAATTGGAGTAAAGGATATCATTGATATAAAGTAGCAAAGACCCTGGCAGAATTGAGTTCTTGTCCTAGGGCTTGATGAAATATGGGATTTAGGAGCAATCAAATAGGATATCTGGTAAAAGAGCTATCAAAGCAGCAAATCATTCAGGCTGTTGTATGGCTACCTTTGTCCACCTACAGTGAGATGCAAGAGGAAAGAAATTACTTAGAGACAGAATTTATAATTTTAAAAAAGCAGAATGGAAAAATCTGGAAAATTTTCAGCCCAGCCATGTAAATAGTGAAAAAGCATGTCAGGAAGAGAATTTTAAGTGCGTGGACAAGTAACTGTTTGCTAAAGAAATTGATTTGGCTAGAAGGAAGCCAGGTTCTATATATCAAGGAATAAGAGAAAGACGACAAGGATATTTCAAAGATCTTTGAGGCTTCTTCTCCCATCATAGGCCCTGAGCTGTAGAAGGGCAGAATGATTTGGTGGGATGGGCCGGGGGTTTATTGCCCAGAGCCACCTTAGGTCTCTGCTCCTCAGCATTGTGGTGCAGTACTCCTCAGGTGCCTCAGCTGTGGCTCAAGTGGGCTCAGGTACAACTAAACCCACTGCTATGAAAGATAACAGTTGTAAGCCTTAGAAATATCTGTGTAGTGTTAATTCTATAGGAATGAAGAATGTGATAGCTGTGCAAGCATAGCTTCCTCCACCTAGATTTCAAAGGATGCCATGGAGCGCCTAGATGCCCAGGCAGAAACCTACCACAGAGGCAGAGCCATTGTAGAGAGCCCCTACCAGGGCAATGTCAAGTGCATATGTGGGGTTGGAGCTGCCACAGACTGTCCCCACTAGGACAATGACAGGGGAGCCACTGAAGTGGGGCCACCCAAAGACCACAGAACTGTAGAACTACCATCATGTCATGCCAGCCTGGGACAGCTATCTGGGCTAAAACTAACAATACCATAGGGGCTGCCTAAGGTCTTACAGTCCCAACCTCTGCCCCAGTGCGCCCATTATGGGGACATGGAGTCAAAGGAGATCATTTCCCAGCTTTAAGACTTAATGTTGTTTTCCCTGTGTGGTTTTGGGTTGCTTGTGACCAGCTATCTCTCTTTCCTTGCCTATTATTTTTTTTTTCCTTTGGAATGGAAATATCTATCCCGTACCTGTCCTACCATTGTATTGTGGAAGTAAATAACTTGTTTGCATTTCACAGGCTCACAGTTATAGGGAATTCACCTCAGAATGAATCATGCCTTGAGTCTCATGCATATCTAATTTAGATGAGACTCTGTACTTTGGACTTTTGAGTTGATGTGGGAACAAGTTGACATTGGGGGCTATTGTAATGAAATGAGTATATATTGAATGTGAGTAGAACATAAGTTTTAGGGGGCCTGGGGTGAAATGCTATATGGTTTGAATGTTCCTGTCAAAACCCATGTTAAAGTTTAATTTCTATTATGGCAATGTTAAGAGGTGGGGCCTTTAATAAATGATTAGATAATAAGGACTCCACTCTCATGAATGGATTAGTTCTGTTATCAAGAGGGAGAGAGTTAGTTATTGTGGAAGTGGGTTGTTATAAAAGTGAACCCAGGCCCTCCTGTTTTCTCTTTTTTTCCACACACTGGCTTGCCCTCTCACCTTACACCATGGGATAATGCAACAAAAGGGCCCTCAACAGATGCCAGTTCCATGGTCACAGACTTCCTAGCCTCCAGAATTGTGAGAAATAAATTTCTTTTCTTTGTAAATTACCTAGTCTCAGGTATTCTGATATAGCAACAGAAATGGATGAAGACATCATCAGTATTCTTCTGCTTTCACATTATTTAGCATATTCTGCTATAGAGAAGTATTTAAATTTTCATATTTTCTCCCCACCTTGATCCATATTAGACTATAAGGTACTAGAAAGAAGTAACAATTAATTTAAAATGCAAATCATTATATTTCTACAGGATATATAAGAAGTTTATTAAAATTTTCAATGAGATATAATCCTTTATCATTCTGTTTTCTTTATTTTTATTTCAGAGTGTTATAGGGGTACAAACATTTTGGCTCCATGAATTGCTTCTGTGCCATTTGAGTCAAAGTTATAAGTGTGCCCATCACCAAGATAGTGAGATGAGTAGACAATCCTGGATTGTTTGGCTAAACTCACTGTAATCACAGGGGTCCTCATGAGAGACAAAGAAGAGTCAGAGAAGGAGATGTGCTAATAAAAGTAGAAGTTTGAATGATGCTGTCAAGGCCAGGAAATGCAGTAATGTCTAGAAGATGGAAGCGGCAAGGAATATATTCTCTCCTAGAATCTCCAGCTATTACATTCTTCTTTCCTTCTCCTAGAAGAATGGCAGCCCTGCTGACATCTTGGTCTCAATTCTTTAAGACCCAGTTTGACTTCTGACCTCAAATATAAGATAATATATTTCTTTTGTTTGAATTCAAAATTTGTGGCAATCTATTACAGCTGCAATAGGAAAATAATAAAGATAGATATAATTTAAACTTCCCATATTATAGTAGCATGTTTTTATATTTCTAAAGATGTCTTGCTTAGCTTAATTCAGATACTTATCTAAATATGAAACATATAATTGTTACAATTTGAATTGGTAATCCTATGGTTACAAGGAACAGAAACTCACTCAAAATGGTTATTAATAAAATAAGTAGTGAATTTATTTTACTTTATTGTAAGATGAGAACCTTACAGGGACCAATATTTGGAAATAGAGCTGAGTATACAGAAACTAAGAAATCATCGGGCAGATCATTTCTCTCTCTTGCTTTGTTACTCCTTGGCCCTTATTCTTGCTCTCGCTTCTTTCCAAGTCGCCTTCTTTTTCATCTACAGGTGTTTTCTTTCTATTTCTGATTCTGCAGGCCTACTTCACCCTCCTTTCTAAACAAAGTCTTCCTCTGAAAATAGTTATGACTTCCTACCCCACAACTCTGGTTTGTATAGAGCTTTAAACTGTTAGAGAACCCACTCTAGTCTTGATACATTATTGCAGGTCTGTTATCTGCAGGTACAGCCTAAAATGTCTTTAGTCTAAATTCCCCAGAGAGACATTATGGTTGGTCAAGTGTCCACCCTTGTCCTAGCCACCTCTAGCCACAGGGATAAAATCATCTATCTCAAATACGGTCCCCTAGGCCTACTGCTTCAATTGAAGGCAGATTCGTTCGTGAATAGGTGTGAGATTGGAGATAATGGCAGAAATTTGAGGTGCAGATATGTTAAGGACATATTTACATTGTGATCATCTTTTTATATACACAACGTGTACCATGTTACCGAGCTGCAGTTAATTTCATGAATCTTAACTATATGAATGGATGCTAAGCTTGAATAATACTTTTTAAAAATTAATGTTACATACATAATGAGTGAGAAGTGCACCGTCTGGGGGATGGTCATGCTGGAGACTCAGACTTGTGAGGGGAGGGGGGGAAAGGGCATTTATTGAAACCTTAAAA
>VSMD01122593.1:0-15748 GCA_008750895.1 Mirza zaza
GGGTCGGGGAGCTGCAGGAGGTTGGGACTGCCCAGCGGGGCTGGAGGCTCCCTGGGCTCCCGACCTCACCTGGACGCAGGTGCTGCCTCAGTGTCCCACTGTCCTCGGTCTGCTCTGCCTGGAGGCAGGTCAGTCCCCCCGCACAGGCCCTGCGATTCCCGGGCTTCAGGGCAGGCGTGACTTCCCTGGCAGCTCTGTCGGTGCCCCTGTTCGGCGGACACGCCCCGACGGCGCAGCCGGCTGCCGCGGCTCCGGCCTCGCCCGCACTCGGGATGCAGGGCAGCCGCTGTCCGCCCCGGCAGGGAGACTGGGGTGTATTCCGGGGCGCAGTCTGTGTGAAAGTGAGCTTGCATGTGTCGTTTCCCAGCCCGATTTCAGAGGAACAAGAACCGTCTCAGTGCTCAGCAGAGAGCCTTGTTCCCAGCCTGCGGAGCTCGAGCGGCTGCCTCTAGGTTCCCCTGCTGTCCGGGGTCGGCGCCCGGCTGGGGTCCTCACTGTCCAGGTGAGTCACCAGCCCTGCGGCGGGACTACTGCAGCCTGGACAAGGAAGCTGGAGGGACAGCCAAGCACTTCCCAGGCGCTTCCCTCCCCGCGTCTCACCCGCTCCTTCCCAGAAAGGAAAACCCGGCAGTTTCACTGGTCTTGCTCTCCGTGGGACCACCTGGGACTCTGAGCTGAGCCTGCGGAGCTGCCGCTGGGCCCCGCCCGGCCAGAGTCCTCCCGGCACAGCGCAGGGCACAGGTGGGCCGGCGGCAGGATGACTGTGCGCCACTCTGGGACCCTTGCCGTTTGGAGGACAAGCACAGCTGGGCGTGCTTGGACACAGCAACGTGTATTCTCTACAGATGTGATTTTGCCAAGAGAGAAAACTACTTTCCCAGCCTACAGGCATCTGCACGTGGAGTGCACGTGTTACCACGCGTGCTGAAGTGAGAGCACGCTCGTGTTGCCACGGGCAGAGACTGCGGCAGCTCGGCCGTGCCCAAGCTCTCTGCCGGTCACTCACTCGGGGACGACTTCCCGGCGGTGGGGAGGTGAGGTCGTGGCCAGCGCTGGCTGAGGACGCTCGGGGGGGGGGCGTGGCGTGGGCCACGGCAGTGGGCTTCCGTGTCCTGACTCTGTCCTTGTCTCCGGGCAGCCGTGGAACCTGCCCCCAAACGGCCGCCCTGAAGGAGTGAAAGAGCAAAGCCACCCTCGCGGTCCCGGCTGTGAGACTGGGCGTGTGTGACGGTGGCTGGCGTCACTCACCTGCGAGGAGTGTGGGTCCTGCTGTGAGCGAGCGACGAGGGGCGTGGGTTGACCGGTACTGACTTCGCAGGCTGGAAGGCTGCTGCTCGAGAAGGCGGGGCTCCCTGCCGTTCTGAGTCGCCGGCGCTGCGCGAGCACCCTTGTGCCGCGACGTGAGCAACTGGCGACAATCCCAGGTGCTCTGAATCTCAACGGGATTTGTAGTTTATTCTGAATCTTAAAAAAATCGCCACACTACAGAACAGATTTGAGCTAGAGCCTGTAAGTGTGGGCAGATAACCTTGCCCAGAACATCCCAGGGACCCGGCCGATTTCTCCCAACAGTTGCCTTTTCTTCCTGCGGAGAAGTCACTGCCTCCGGAGCCGTCCTGCTCAGGAGTCCCGCGAAGGGAAGTCTGGGAAGTGGGACCGCCAGGTTGCCGGCCAGGGTAGCCCTCATGAACACCCAGCGCGACTCAGATTTAAGTATTTAGGATATCTTCCTGTATGTGAAGCACAGCGCCAAACAGTAAAGCACGCGTGCACTTACACAAAGAGTAAAGCACGAGTGCGTTCACACACACAGAGTAAAGCACGCGTGCGTTCACACACACAGAGTAAAGCACGGTTGCGTTCACACACAGAGTAAAGCATGCATGCGTTCACACAGAGTAAAGCATGCTTGCGTTCACACACAGAGTAAAGCATGCATGCGTTCACACAGAGTAAAGCACGCGTGCATTTACACACTTGACTTCGCTCACTGGGTGCACTTGTCCCAACGGTTTAGCAGAGAGGGAAGCCGGGCCAACCTGGGGCAGAGGCGTTTCAGTGGCACGTGGTTGCCGATGAGCTGGTGGTGCCGTCACTCAGAGGAACCCACAAGGGTGACGTTCCCGCCTCCACTTACCCAGCGGGCTCGGGCTGGGCGGCTCACATCCCTGCACCTCTGCCCACATCCGTGAGGCGAGCCCTTCAGAACACACCCTTGATGGGCCAGTCGGCACCTGCAGAGGGTGGGGCGGCGCACGCCTTCCGCTGCGCGCTGAGCTCGCAGAAGCCACGGGGCCATGAGGACAGCCGACGCCACCGGCGTTCCGTGCTCTCGGAACCCGGCTCCCTGCCAGGCACAGCTGCCGGGGAGAGAGGGAGCCGTTTCCAGCTTTCGTGCAACTTTGTGGGCCAGAGACGCTTTGGATGTGTAGTTCAGGGCGAAACCCTTGCTTTTCGTGCATGTCGCCCACAGACGTCGAGTTTGCAGAGAACTAGCCGAGCACAACCGGCAGGGTTACTTTTGTCTCCACTAAATATGTGCTGGACACTGCGCCAGGTGCCTGGGAAGGCGGAAGCAACGACACCAGCGTGGATCCTAAAATAACTGATGCTGCATTTTTTAATTTGCTTTTCTTGGTGGGATCTGGTTCCCACCTTCGTGGAAATTACCTGACAGCAGGGTCCCAAACCCACCTGGCACCAGGGCCCGGTCCCACAGGAGACTTTTCCTCGGGGGGCAGGGGCCGGTGGGCAGCAGCACCAGGAGGAAGGAGCGTGGGAGGTGGAGGGCTCGTGCGTCCCCGGGACGCGAGCTGGGGTGAGACGGTGCCAAAAGGACTTGGGGGCGACTGTGAGAACAAAAGTTGGATGAACTTTGCTGGCAGAAGGCAGAGGGCAGCAAGTTGAGTCCGTAAGTCTCTGTGAATTGGGTTCTTTCAAAACATTTTTAAAAACCGGAACAAGACGACTCGCGGTTGGTGGCCCTCGGACCACTGCTAGAGAAGAGAGAGTCAGCGTCAGCGTCAGCCTGGACGGTCAGAGCGGCAGGTGCGGTTGCCGGTGGTCACCCAGCGGCGCGCCACTCACGGGCACTGTCGCAGGCCAGGCCTCGCGGCATGTCACGACCCCGGCCCTGAGTCCAGGGGGACAGGCCGGCCCCTGCCACCCTGAGGATCCGAGTCGAGGGTGGCACCTCCTTAGGGCCCCGGGTTAGTCACTCATCATGTCCTGAGACCGACGGGTGTGAAGGGCGTCTGCGCACCACCTTGCAGCCGCAGGGCAGGTGCAGGCCCGGCCGTGGGTGGGCGTGGGTGGGCCTGGGTGGATGTGGGTGGGCCTGGGTGGACGTGGGTGGGCGTGGGTGGGCCTGGGTGGACGTGGGTGGGCCTGGGTGGACGTGGGTGGATGTGGGTGGACCTGGGTGGACTTGGGTGGACCTGGGTGGACTTGGGTGGACTTGGGTGGACCTGGGTGGACCTGGGTGGATCTGGGTGGACCTGGGTGGATCTGGGTGGACGTGGGTGGATCTGGGTGGACCTGGGTGGACCTGGGTGGACTTGGGTGGACCTGGGTGGATGTGGGTGGACCTGGGTGGATGTGGGTGGATCTGGGTGGACCTGGGTGGACTTGGGTGGACCTGGGTGGGTGTGGGTGGATCTGGGTGGACCTGGGTGGATGTGGGTGGATCTGGGTGGACCTGGGTGGACTTGGGTGGACCTGGGTGGGTGTGGGTGGATCTGGGTGGACGTGGGTGGATCTGGGTGGACNCTGGGTGGACCTGGGTGGACTTGGGTGGACCTGGGTGGATGTGGGTGGATCTGGGTGGACCTGGGTGGATCTGGGTGGACCTGGGTGGATGTGGGTGGAGGTGTGTGGACGTGGGTGGATCTGGGTGGACGTGGGTGGATCTGGGTGGACCTGGGTGGACGTGGGTGGATCTGGGTGGACCTGGGTGGACGTGGGTGGATCTGGGTGGACGTGGGTGGGCATGGGTTGACATGGGTGGACTTGGGTGGGCGTGTGTCCTCACCAGTGCTGGGTCCAGCCCGTCACTGGGACATGCTCCGGCCCCGAGTTGCAGACGGGAAGCTGGGAGGGACTTGACCTGGGAGACGGCCCAGGCGGGGACCATGCTGTCGCCTGCTGCTGGGCCTGGTGCTACCTGCTCCCTCGGCTGCGCGGGGCCTTGGGGACAGCATCGCAGAGGTGCCATCAGCCCACGACAGTGACAGTAAGTCCCACAAACCGAGTCTCCTGGAACCGGCTGTGGACAGCCAGGGGGCAGTTTGCAGACACTGCCCATTCCGGAACTCTCCGCTGCGGGCCTCCATTATCTGGCCGTGATACTAAATAATGGGAAACGTATTAAGCATTCAAAATATTCTGTGTGCTCGGGTGAATGCAATAAAATCAATAGCAGTTGCTGCTCAGAAACCTCGCACGGTGATTTCTGGAAGGATCCTGAAGTGCTTTGGGGGGGCGGGGGGAGGGGGTGCTGCCAGGCAGTCGTCACGAGGGGGGCGATTAGCAGCTGCAACATCCAAATTGCTGCCATATGGCGGCCTGTTCAGGCCACTCAGCCTGCGCCTGTTTTTAAGAGGACTTGACAAATCCAAGCTGGGCCTGGTTTGTTTCCGAGTGGGGGTGCTGGGGGCCGCTCCCCGGGGGCCTGTGGGAAACACCCCATGCGCGCCCAGAGGCCAGCGGACAGGACAGTGGACAGGACAGCGGACAGGACAGCGGACAGGACAGCGGACAGGACAGTGGACGGGACAGTGGATGGGAAAGCAGATGGGACAGTGGACAGGACAGGGGACGGGACAGGGGACGGGGCAGGGGGGGACAGGGGACGGGACAGGGGACGGGACAGCAGACAGGACAGCGGACAGGACAGTGGACAGGACAGGGGATGGGACAGCGGACAGGACAGTGGACGGGACAGCGGACGGGAAAGCAGATGGGACAGTGGACAGGACAGGGGATGGGACAGGGGACTGGGCAGGGGGGGACAGGGGACGGGACAGTGGACGGGACAGGACAGGGGACGGGACAGGGGACGGGACAGTGGACATGCCAGGGGACGGGACAGTGGACAGGCCAGGGGACGGGACAGTGGACAGGACAGAGCCCGCTTGGCTCTGCAGGGGCAAGTCCTGGCGGCTGGCTCAGCCCCAGGCTGTGTCTGACCAAAAGAGAAGCGTGTCACCTGAGTCGCCGTGTGTCGTGACCACACGTCCTCGTGAGCAGCCCGTCACCTTCACTCTCTGTCCTTTACTTCGCTCGCTACGTCCACTCTAACAAGCCGGAACCGCTCACCAGCTCTGTCCATCGGTCCCAAAGCAGGTACCTGTGCAGGTGCAGTGAGCGTTTCCCAATGCAGCGGACAGGTGGCTCAGCCACGTTCGCTCTAGGTGCCTGCGTGTGTGACTGTGTGCAAGTGTGTGGGTGTATGGATATAAGTGTGTGTGCATGTGTGCCCTTAAGTGTGAGCTGTGCGTGCATGTGTGCGTGTGTCTGGGTTTGCTTCTGGCCAGGTAGGAATGCACCGCATACTTTGCACGCTGTAACCTACCTCCATGAACACGGCAGACGGAAGCCCTGCTGTTGGGGTCCATTCCCCTGAGTTTGGGACGACATTCCTCACTCGGAAATATCAGGCCTCCCTCTCTGAGTGTGACAGTGCTCTCCTCAAGCAGCCCAAGCACAGGCTCTACTTGGCACGGGGTCCTGGAGCCCGTGGGAGGTTTGGGGGAAGCACCTTCCCCCCGACAGCAGGGAAAGAACCGGAATGTGCTGGAGACCAGAGGGGAGAGGCTCAGTGTTGTGACAGTCCCATTTCATGGTGCAGGAGTCAGGACCCATGGGGAGTGAGTGACCACAGGTGCCCAGGCGGGGAGTGAGCGCTTCCCTGCCAAGCTCGGTCGTTGCTCATGTGTCTTTCCTCTCGCCGGGCACGTGGAGTGACAGGTGGGCACACCCCGGACACGCAGCCGTCTGACGTGAGATGAGTCCTGCTCCGTCACCAGCCCGAGAGCCGTCACGCGCACACAGCTCAGGGGAATTTAACACAGGCTTTTGATCCTTACAGGGATCTTATTTTAAAAAGTATGTCTGATGTTACTAGACACCTTTCCAAAAGGAGGAACTGAAATTCAGAAGAGTTCAGAGACTTGGCCGTTGTCAAAGTCCCGGCAAGTCCTGAGGGCTGGGAGGCGAGACCAGCCTGGCACGGCAGCTGGAATTTCCCAAGTGGAAGAAAGACCCCCGTGTGAGCGCCACGCAGAACGTAAAGACCGAGCCAGGCGTGGCGCTGTGAAACTGGGAACCTTGAGGAAGTTAACCGCGGCACGGGCAGGGACCTCCGAGGTCCAGGCGTCTGGACGCTGTGGCCCGGTCTCCCTGGCCGAGGCCGCCCTGAGCACCTTCCTGGCCTGGACGACGCCCGCCTGTCGCCGGCTGGGTCCCCAGCTCCAGGCCCAGGTCCTCCTGTCCACCTCCCTGGCCGGTCCACCCTCAAGGCCACAGACGGAGCCACGTGCTGGACACTCAAGCCAGGCCCTGCCTGTCCCCTGAGCAGCCCAAGTGACCATGCGATTCCCTCGGGAAGAGCCGGAGCCTTGGCAGGGTCTAGGGCCCACGGGGCCCCTCCCCGCCCCTGCACACGCCCACCCCAGGCGTTCCCACGGCTGGCCCCGCCCGAGACGCCCCAGATCCCTGCTCCCGCCTCCACCTCCCTAGATTTGCATCACACGGGAGCACCTGTCAGAACTCGGAAGGGCCAAGCCAGCCCGGCTGGCTTCTCTCCTCTCCACACTCGTCCCAGCACACTGGGTTCGCTGCCCGAACGCCATCCCCTCCACTAGGTTACGAGCTCGGCTGGAACCGCCTGGCGCCCGGACGTTCAGTAACGGGCTACATGCACCCAGGAACAGGTGCACGGCCCAACACCTGCACAGCCCACACCTGCTAAGCCCGGCACACGCATTCAGAGCCCTCCTGCTGGCAGCACATCACACGCGTGCCCACGTCACTACTGGGAGAACAGAGGGCCCCTGTGGTCCTCTGGAGAGGACACGCAACACTCACCGGGGACTCCACCTGTGCGCCGCTGGCCTGAGTCCTGCGAGTCCAGCCCTCGAATCTCCAAGGGGACGGACCCGACTCACTCTCCTCACACCCCTGAGACCAGCGCGCAGTTCACGGTAGTCACACGTTCACTTTGGACAAAGTCTGTCACACAGATGACACACCCTCGCTGCTTTGACTGGAGAAGTGACTGACACGGCTGGTCACCTGTTGGGAAAATATGACTGAGGAATTAATGAGATGTGGCTCATAAGATCATTATTCTATCGCATAACCCGATATTGCTATGTTAAAGACACAAACAGGAGCTTGCAGGGTTTTGCCCTGAAGGAATGTGTGGACTCAGTGGTTCACTTATTAGAGGCTGCTATCATGGCAGAGCTCTCAAATCTCCAGTGGGGATGTTTTCCAGGAAGGCTTCCCCATATCTCAAAATCTGTGAGCTTCCCCTGTGTCTTGAAAGACAAGGCAAGGCAAATACGGCCCACAGGATAAGAGCCCAAGACAATGAGTGCCCTTTGCCCAGAGATGGCCCCAGCGGTTACAAACAACCTGCTTATTAGAGATGGGCTTCCTGCTCTCTCCTGTCTACCTTTAAGTCCACCATAACTAATCAAAGAAATATGGAGTCACTATACCTCTTTTGTTATTCCTTCGTTAATTGACAACTACTACCTCTTTAGAAGTTAGCCCCTGACTCTGTACCTGTTTGTTCACCTAGATAGATTAGAAGCCCCTTGAGAGGCCTTTTGACCCTAACCCACTACCTGTATCCCCTAGCAACTGCATTCCCTGATATGCAAATATGTTACCCTGACAACTGGTAATTGATGTCTGTGATTATAAAAACCTGTATGAATCTAACCATACTCCTGGCGGTTATGGAGATCCACCAGTCCCCTAGGTGCCCCCTGCTGTTATATCTGATCTCTTTATAGATACATATAAAACTATATTCCTTAGTCTCTGCGTATTCTTTTATTTCTCTCTGTTGCCTATCAGTTTCCTTATCCTCTGTGGCGACCCGTCTTAGGGGCCTGGCTCCGTGGGGAGGAGCAGCTGATCTCCTCGCGGGCCTGCCTCAACTACTCTCGCCCCGCAGTCACCGGTTCTCACGTGCTCAACACGCAGAGACGCAGGCTGCACTGAAACGCGTGTTCTGTGTAACTCGGGAAGGAAAAAGCGTCCGCAGCAGTCTGGGAGGGGAGGCTCGAGGTACTTTTCCGGAGAGGAGCTCAGGAATCCTGCGGCTGCTCCGGGGCAGGTGGCTCCGTGGCCAAGGTCAAGGGTGCCATCTCCTGACTCGGCACTAGGGCGGCTCCTCCCGACCTCTGCCCAGCGAGCCTGACTTGTTTCCCTTCCCACGTCACGTCTGTGATGGGGGAGAGAACACGCTAACTAACATTCCCTGCTGCTCCGGCCCGCATCCTGCTTCCCTACTCGACACGCCCGTGGTGCCTGAGCCGAGTGTCCTCCCCGCGGTGGTGCGGCCGGCAATGTCCCAGCCCTCAAGCTTGGCGCCAGGTGGCGAGGGGACCCCCAGGGGCGTTCCAGGTGCCCCCGTGCCCACTTCCAGGAAGATTCAAAACAAATACACAATTTTGGGGAAAAACACATGCCATACACTACCAGAGATACAGTTTATTGCGTGGCAGTTGATACATTCAAGGTGTCACAGGTCTGGAACGTGCAAAAAACTTTTAATCATAATCTCCTTTCCTCTTTGTCTGTAAACACAGAGTAGAAACACCTGCTTTACATAAACAGAGCGGAAGACGGCCTGTGAACCCCTCCGTGTTTATGGAGGGTGGATACGGCTTCTCCCCCCTACCCCAGCTCTGCGACTGTCCCCGACCTGCCAACTTGCATAAACTATCACCTGCCTGCAGGTGACCTGGGCTCACAGGATCTTCCCTGGCATGAAGACAAAGTATCAAGACACTTGTTAACACTGCAACCTAAGGCACTCAGTACGAACTCGCTGAACAGTTAAAAATAAAGTTTGCTTTCGTGAAAACAAAATACGACTGCTCCCAGGCGCGCACGCACACAATGAAAACCAGCAGCCCACGTCATGCTCCACATCATCAGCATCGAGTGCGTGCCAAGCCAGCGATGCCGTCACACCGTCTTGTCACAGGGAGGCTGAGATTCAGTCCAGGGGCCCCAAATGTAGACAGTCCACACGACACACAGAGGTGAGCGAAGTCACACTGAGAACGCAGGGCGCCTGCAACCTCCCTGGTGGTTCTGTGTATTCAAACATGACCACCCACTTGTTTCCTTTCTGTGAAACTGACTTGTGATGCAGGGAACTCTTTTGAGG
Source organism: Mirza zaza (assembly GCA_008750895.1). Taxonomy (NCBI): domain Eukaryota; kingdom Metazoa; phylum Chordata; class Mammalia; order Primates; family Cheirogaleidae; genus Mirza; species Mirza zaza. Next base: position 9,413 of record VSMD01122593.1, read on the forward strand.
CCGCGATTCCATCAAGTGTCTAGAGTTGGCAGTTTTCAGAGGTGCACACTTAGGCGTGTTGTCGGACATGATGCACGAAATCATCCACCTAACCAAACATGTTTAGAGACAGCTGGTCTCTGACCACCTGCCCCTCTTGAGCTACAGACGTGATGGGGACATGAGCCGCGTCACAAGCAGGCGTCACCGTGCCATGGCTCGTCTCTCTCGCACGGGGCATGAGCTGCGTCACAAACAGGCATCGCCGTGCCACGGCTTGCCTCTCTGACCTGTCTGTGGGTTAGAGCCAACTCTGTGAACACACCACTGCAGAACCACGGACAAGCCCCTGACAGCCTCTCCTCCTGGCTGCTCCTCGGGGTCAAGCCTGTCCTCACACAGCACGGGGCAGGATGACTCCCAGGGCCAACGGTGGGGGTGGTGGGGTGGCGGATCCTGTGTATCTTACCTGGGTGTTTAAACACACACCTCTTGTGCAAAATGGAAAACATACAAGGTCAAAATCAAAAAGTAAAGCCTGGAGCCACGGAACAGCATGGAACAGCAGGGAAGAGGGGAGGGATGGAGAGAGTGAGTTTTTGGTTAGGGGAATGTGCTAGATGACTGTTTAAATTGTTCCTGTTCTACCACTTTTTTGTATTGTTTATATAAATTATTTATTCACAAATAAACTCATGTGAATAGAAAATTTTCTTCCCAACAAAAGGGACAGCACCGTGTCCTGAGCCCACGCGCTGGGGAACGGCAGCGTGTGGACAGGGAGAGACTCCCTCCCCGCATCTGCCCGGACTTGCGCCGGTGGGAACAGCTGAGTCACCCGCTGTGCACTTCGTCCTGAAAAGCAAATGGGCAGCTCACTCGACACACTCTGCCTCCTCCGTGGTGTCCTGTGTGCTGGGGGCGTCACACCCGGTCCCCCCACCACATGCAAGGGGTGCTCCCCCACCAAAAACGCCCCTGCCTGTCCTGGAGGCGAACGACCCTGCGCCGAGAACCTGCTACACACACATGGGCAGGGCGCGGGCCGTGGGCAGGCGGCCGTTTATTAGCGTCACAGGTTTGATATTCACTGAACGCGTGTAATTCACGCCGACTCCACAAACGACGCGGACGGCTGCAAACCAAACTCCAGGTCGGGGAGCTGTGTGGAGAGACGGTTCCCACGGCCGCACCGGAGACCCGGGCAGCCCGACAGGCCCGGCGGGCGCAGGTCCGAGCTGCGTGGAAGCCCTTGCAGCGCGGCGCCACGCGTGGAAACCAGAGAGCCGCGTCTCGACCGCGAGTCAGCTGCGAAGGGCGCTCGGCACGGGGCGGTGGGGACGGGGACCGACAGACACACCCAGGACCCTGCGACGACGCCGTCGCCCTTCCTCACTCCTCCTTCCTCCTCCTCCTCTCTCTCCTCCTCTGCTGCGCGCGCTTCAGGTCGGCCATGGCGTCCAGCGTCCGGCGCACCCACAGCACCTGCGGACGGCGGTTTGGAGATGGCTGAGAAGGGGCAGCGCGGGAGGACGGGGCGGGAGGACAGGGCGGGAGGACAGGGTGGGGACAGGGCGGGGTGGGATGGGAGGACAGGGCGGGAGGACAGGGTGGGGACAGGGCGGGGCGGGGACGGGACGGGGCGGGGACGGGACAGGGCGGGGCGGGGTGGGATGGGAGGACAGGGCGGGAGGACAGGGTGGGGACAGGGCGGGGTGGGATGGGAGGACAGGGCGGGAGGACAGGGTGGGGACAGGGTGGGGGGGGGGGGGGGGGGGGGGGGGGGGGGGGGGGGGGGGGCGTACGCACCACGATGACCATGGCGTTGAGCAGCAGCGGCGCCGAGAACACGAGGGAGATGAACATGCCCCTGGAGTCGAAATACTGGTATTTGGCAAATAACCTGTTTTGAGAAAAAACAGAAAGTCGTCTGGCAACACAACGACAAAACGTGTTTGCAGTGAGCTCTCCGCTCACCTGCCGGAAGGATCTGCTCACCGCGCGCCACCGCCGCGGCTTGTCCCGGGTGTGACCCTCATCACAAAGACACACGGGTCGTGGGACGAGAAACGGGGACAGGGACAGAGCCAGGGGATGCTGGGGGCACGGTGAGGCGGCGTCGGGCCGGGGCTGAGCTCGGCGGGGCTGGCCGGCGGGGACGCAGGGCTGGCCGGCGGGGACGCGGGGCTGGCTGCGGGAGGGAGGCAGGCACTGAGCGCAGGGCCACGGCCATGGCCACGGCGCAGGCAGCCGGCCCGGCCGGGACGTCGGCCAGAGGGCGCCCAGGGAGCAGCAGTCCGCCAGCCGTCCCGGGCACGTTGTGTTGCCACGCTGGCCCCCGCGTGCACCGAGCTCACCCTAAACGCTGCCTTGTTTGTTCTGCAGCTAAAACTCCCTTAACCGGCGCTGTTCCCCCCACTGCGCCGTCACCCCAACGCCCAGCCCTGCGCAGCGGCGGGCGTGGCCAAGAGCGCCCCGTCCTCACGGCAGCGACGAGGCGCCTGGACCCAGGACACGAAGAGCCGCAGCATCTGCGTCCCCCCTCGAGCCCCGCGTCCCCCGTGACACCCCCTTGCCCGGCCCTCACCCAGCCCTTCCCCGGTGCGGGAAGCCGGTTACCTCCAGTTCATGGCGGCCACTTCGTTGATGTACTCCGCGCAGTAGACCAGGAGCACTGGAAAGACAGGGACCGTGTTGACGTGACATGGGCAACCATTGGTCATCACGGAGTGAGGCCGCACGCTCTCACGGCACAACACTCGACACTGGCCTGACACGTGACCAAGAGCGCGGCGTGAGACGCAACATCTGATTCTGATGCCGCGTGAGGCAGGCATGCTGACCCTGGGACGGCCACACGGTCTGCGGACGAGAGGACCCGGGTCCGCGCGCTCACGGTCTCGCCGCCCAGGCGGCGGCAGCAGAGCCCTGGCGGGACCCCGGCCTCTCGCCTGGCAGCACAGGTGTCCCCAGCCGCGCTGTGTGAGGTGCCTGTCCCCGTGACGCTGGCCACGGCTCCGGCCACCCGACACGCCGCGCACCGCCAAGGGCCAGGAGGCCCCGTGCTTAAACCCTCTCCAACCTCACGTGCCCGGGGCTGCCGTGCGAGACCACGACCGAGACTTCACGGGGTTTGGGGGCAAGGCAGGAGGGAGAACAGACCACAGGGCAACGACAGTGCGGGACAAGGCGGCCGACGGCGTCACCATCACAGTCCCACCTGCACCGCCGCCTCCTGGCACGGGGCCGGGGACCCGCCCAGGGTCTCGAGTGCACTCTCGGGTCATGCTGTCCCTCAGACCGGGGACGGTGGCGTGAGCTGCTGACACCCTGGCCTAGACACAGACGGTGAGACCCGGAGGACATGAGCCCAGAGGGCGATTTCTGGTTTTCATCTCTCAGCTGAGTCGCAGGAGCCAACTCTCTGGTTCTCTCTGACCCAGACCGCGGAGGGTAAACCAGTGAGCGTCTCCTGACTCCTCCTCCTGGAGGGACCCGGTGAGGCCCGAGAGAGGAAGAGGACGGAGCCACGGCAGGAGAGGGGCGTGGGGGGAGCCTGACTGTGCTGGGAGCTGGGGAGTCGGGACCCCGGTGTGCGTCGATCATAAAGATGGCTCTGAGCTGGGTCTGAGCTAAGGAGCCCTGAGAAACTGGACGGCACACGGAGCAGAGTCCCTGCTACAGGTGTGGGACAGTCGCCCTCCTCCCCCTGGAGGGTGCCGCCCCACGTGGCTTTCAAGTCGGCAGAGTTGTTCCAAGTCCACGAGCTCACCGGCGAGGCCCCTGGGGTGCCTTGGGGCCTTTGCACGCGCCGTCCCAGGCAGAGCACTCACTCCGGCCCTCTCCCCACAGGCCGGCCACGGCTCATTCCCCTGCATCTCGGTTTAAGTGGCCCTGCCACGGTTCGAACCAGGCTCAACGTGCTGGCGACTGTTCGATCTCACCCCTGTCGCAGCTGGTAACCCGCAGGTGGGCCTACGACTGCTCCCTGACGCAGGGGCACCCATGACACCCCACGGGGCTAGGAGGCCGGAACTGCCCTGCTTGTCCTCCGCCCCTGTGCTGGCCTGACAGACAGCTGTGCCGAAAGGAGGCCATCGCTTACTTGCACGGGACTTAACGGCTCAACACTTCACCCACCTTCCTAGGTAGCTTCTCCTTCAGATCTCCTGCCTCGCACAGCAGCTGACTAACTCACCTGAAATCAGCTGCTGTGTTTGTAGCCGCCAGGCTCAGTCTTGGTCTTTCCAAAGTCCGCAGAGTCAAAAGAAGCCTCAGCCGGGCCTCTGCGCACGCTCAGCGCCGGAACCACGCAGGGTCCCAGGGCTGGGGTCCCTGACTCCTGCCCACCCCGCCTGCCCTGCCCCTGCACGGCGGGGTGCCGCCCTCCCGCCCCCACACGGGGACGTCACCCAGGGTCTCCTGGCCCTGCCAGGGACAGTCGCTGCTCCCGGTCTCCTGTAGTAACACGTCACTCCCTCCAGACTCCGGGGGCCATGGCTTTTCTTTCCTGTGCACCCTTCCTCAACCACCCCACGCAAGCCCATGCCTTCTCTAAAGCCCGGGAGCCGTGACTTCAAACTCGCCTGGGCAACGTTTTATGGACACACAGAAAGCATTTCACTAGCCAGACTCACCTCTACACACCTGGTGCCGAGCACCCTCCCTGGCATGTAGCAGGTACTCACAGTCCTTTCTAATTTAATATCCAAAAATTACTTTTCTTTACCATTTCCAGGAGTGAAATCTGGGAGTGCCTCAAAATTCAAAGTGAACACAGGGTGGAAGAGTTGGGAGGTCTTGTAACAACATTCACCTGTTGGGAAGGCACGGACCAACGTGCACACACAACTCCACACCACACAGCGGTCGGGGCTGTGGAATTTCTGCGCTGTTTACTCACCAAGGCACAGGAAATGCCCAACCTGCAGTCTGTAGCTCTGGGAGGAGACACAGGTGAGCAGCAGGCAGAGCACGTGGAAGACTGCCAGCCCCACCAGCCACGGCTCAGTCCAGTCTGTCTGCTGGGAGGACACAACAGGGGCTCAGCACCCTCACCTGCGCCACTCACTGGCATCAAAGCAGCAACAAGAAATGGCATTTGTGGCTCCTTGGACTAGTTCTGACAGCCCTGGAACACCTGAGCCACCCTCACCTGCATGTGTTGACTCACCCCAACCTTTCCACCAACCTTTCTGAAATGCGCCCAGCCCAGGCTCCTACTTTACAGGAGGGCCATGTCCACAAACCAGCTCAGAGCCACCTGAGCCCAGTGCCATGAGGTACCCAGTGCCCTCCTGGCACTCAAAGCTCCCCTGAAGCTCAATCCCCACTACTCAGTCCCTACTACTCAGTCCCCACCTGACATTCATCCCCTCCTGACACTCAGTCTCCTGACACTCCATCCCCCTCTGACACTGAAGTCCCCTCCTGACACTCAGTCCCTTGCTGACACTCGGTCCCCTCCTGACGCTCGGTCCCCTTATGAAGCTCATAGGCTTTGGAAGCTGAGCCCTCCCGATGGTCACTTTACGATCCCGCCTGTCCCCAGCACTCCCCACGCCCTCCTCCTGACCCCCACTGGATGAGGTGACCCCTCTCCTCCAAGCCGGAGCCCTGCAGAGCCCTTCTGGACTTGAGAGTCAGCTGCTCTGCACAGGGACCTCAGCGGCCACCTGTGGGTCACCACACCTGCAGGAAGTGCACAGGTGGCCTCCCCAGAGCCAGGCAGGGTAATAAAGGACAAGCTCATCGCTGCCCATCAGCACCTGGACTGACAGCCCAAAAGGGCACACGGTGCCATTATAGCCCAGCAGACCACACCACCCCTGGGTGGCCATGGGGACTCGGGGGCCTGAGGACAGCTGTCTGGAGGCACCAGGCCACTGCCAAATGCCAGGACACAGCACAGAGGTCTCCCCACCGCCCCTCCAGACCCCAAGCTCAGCAGCTCCCCCAGGCCCCAACCACTAGGCCCAGGACTAGCTCGCACGCCCCGCCCCTATGGTCCAAGCTCCTCCCCGCATGGCCTCCAGCCCCGCCTCCAGGACCCAAACTCCTCCCCGCACGCCCTCCAGTCCCGCCCCCAGGACTCAAACTCCTCCCCGCATGGCCTCCAGCCCCGCCTCCAGGACCCAAACTCCTCCCCGCACGGCCTCCAGCCCCGCCTCCAGGACCCAAACTCCTCCCCGAACGCCCTCCAGCCCCGCCCCCAGGGACCAAGCTCCTCCACACACGACCTACAGCCCCGTCCCCAGGACTCAAGCTCCTCCCCGCACGCCCTACAGCCCCGCCTCCAGGGCCCAAGCTCCTCCCTGCATGACTTCCAGCCCCGCCCCCAGGGCCCAAGCTCCTCCT
>VSMD01122601.1:0-62584 GCA_008750895.1 Mirza zaza
GGTGGGCGGATCCTTTGAGCTCAGGAGTTCGAGACCAGCCTGAGCAAGAGCGAGACCCCATCTCTACTATAAATAGAAAGAAATTAATTGGCCAACTAATATATATAGAAAAAAAATTAGCCGGGCATGGTGGCGCATGCCTGTAGTCCCAGTTGCTTGGGAGGCTGAGGCAGCAGGATTGCTTGAGCCCAGGAGTTTGAGGTTGCTGTGAGCTAGGCTGACGCCACGGCACTCACTCTAGCCTGGGGAATAAAGTGAGACTCTGTCTCAAAAAAAAAAAAAAAAAAAGAAGCACTTCTTGTGGCAAAACTGGAGTCCCCCATGAAGAGTCAGAGCCACCCCCCAGACAGGTGTCTGGGACCCTTTGCATTTGCTTTAGCTCGTGAGAAGCTAAAGCAAATAGTTCCTCCTGGATTCAGATTAAGGAGAAAAACAGGATTCCTCTTGAAACAGAGAAAGGAGAAAAACATTTGGGACTTCGTCATAACGATTCTATCCAGGTGTACTTTACAAAACCACTTCACTTGTACCTTACGACACCCTCACAAGGATCCTGTTGGTGGAATAGATGTTACTCTTCCCACTTTACTGAGAAGGAACTGGAGCTCAGAGAGGCTAGGATTTGCCCAGAATCACCCAGCTAGTAAGTGACAGAGCAGAGGTCAAGCCCAGGTTTTCAGGCTCCTTCATACTGCATGCATGTCTTTTGGGGCACAAAACATACCTTTCATCTTTCTTGTTGATATCTCATGAAATTGAGAGGCTATGGATGGTTCATCCGAACTCCTGTTGCTGCTGAGGAAACTGACATGCAGGGTGAGTTGTTGCACAGCCCAGGAATACTGCCCTCTAGTAGGGACAGCAAGGGGCTAGGAAGCGGGACTCTTCTGGCCTTTCTGCTCCTCCAGGAATTTCTTCAGGCAGGATGAAGAGGAGCCACCGGCAGTGCAGCTCAAAGCTAGAGCTCCTACAAGGTGGGATTTGAGAGGCCTTTGAGCATAATACAAACCCCACTGCCTGACGAACCACCTAAGAGAGTAATTCCTTCAACTCTTTGAGTCCTTGAATCTGCCAGGAACAGATGAAGCTTTTACTTGTTGACACCCAAGTCCAGATAAGCCTTGGACATTGACTGGGGAGGACAGGTAGGAAAGGGACCCATAGAGAGGCAGGGTGCCTTTGAGGTCTCCCCAAAGTCCTCATAGCAGGTGTGGGTTTCCCAGTTCTGGAAACAACAGTAGATGGTTTCTCTGAAAATCTGGCCCAGGAGGAAAGGCCAGGGAGTATTTGGCTGGCAATGGAGTGGGAAAAGCCAGAGCAGCCCTTTAGTCTGAGTCCACTGACCCTGTTTCTCCATCTCTCCAGGCAGGGATGAGGATGATTTACCCAGAGGGAGCACTGAGCACTCAGCGCCCTACTGCTCACACAGTGCTACCTGGTTGGTCCCTTGTCGTGAGCACGAAGGCCTAAGGAGCACTCAGCACTGTTATAAACACTTTACATGTATTAATTCATTTAATGCTCACAACAACCCACAAATTTTATGAGCTGTATAGATCATCATTATTCCCATTTCACAGATGAGGAGGTCAAGCCCCAGGGAGGAGATAGGTAGTGGTGTAGCCAGAATGATAAGCCATGCAGTGAGACTATGGAAGCCTCCATGTGCAGTGAAAATGGATCAACACCAATGCATCGCACTTGTTCCGAACTTCAGAGTTTATAATGGATCTTCCCTTGGCTCTTTGGGACCCCCCTCATAGGGGGAAATATGGTGTCTTATCAACTGGGGCCCAGAGAGGTGATGCGACTCACCCAAGGTCACACAGCTAGTGAGAGGTCTGAGGCTCCTTTACTGCCACCTAAATTCGGGGCAGATTTCCAGATCCCTGGTTATCTCGTCCTCCACCCCACTCTTCCCTGGGCGGGTGCAGGCACCGTCTCTCCTTCCTACGCCAGGGCGGGCAGAGGGGCGGAGCGGATCGCGGCCTGACGGCCTGGGCGCTGTCCGCGGTGCTGATCTGCCGCCGCGCCCTTGCTCGCCAAGTCGCCGGCGGGTTTCCCGGGCTCCCCTTCCAGCTCCCAGCCAAAGCCAGCTCTGGGAGTCCGGCTGCCCGCCGGGGTCCTTAGGCCGGGCTCCCGGGGCTCTCGGGGCTCCCAGGGCTCCCCCTCCCCCGAACGCGCGCCGCCAGCTTCCCCTCCCCCCGCCCCGCCCACGGCCCCTCCCCGCCTGTCTCAGGTCCCTCCCCTCCCCCCTCATATCTCCCGCCCCCCCCGCCCCCCTCCGGCTCGTTCGCCAGTTCCGGTCACGTTGCTGGGTGTTTACGCCTCGAGCCCGCCCCAGACCCCCCACCTCGGCGCCCTACAGCCCCCGGGAGCCCCGGCCGACCGCCCCGCAGCCTCGCAGCAGCTGATGGCGCCGCAGCCGGGGCGGGCGCTGCGGAACCCCGGGCGCAGCTAGCGCGGGGGCAAGAGCGCCTCCCCCACCCAGCCCGGCCCAGACCCAGGCCCCCGCCGGCCGGTCGCTCCCTCCGGTCCCGAAGGTGAGGAGGCCGGTCGGTGGGCATGGGGGGGGTGGGAGCCGGGGTGGCCCCGGGTGGGGAGCAGCGCGGCCGGGCTCCAGCTCCCCCGGGAGGGCTGGCGCGGGGCTGGGCACCGCAGCGCGCGGGAGGCGGACAGGACTCGCGGCGGGCTGCTGGCAGAAGTTGTCCTCCAGCGCCCAGACCCGGACCCTTTCTGGTGCTGGCGGGGAGTCCAGAGCGGCCCGAGGTCGAGCCCCCGCCACCTCCTGCCACCTCCCACCAGACACACCTTTCTTTACGCCTGCCTTCTGGTACCTCTCGTCCCCGTCCTCCTTAGTCTCCACATCCCCACCACCCCTTCCTTCTCTGGGAGTCATACTCGAGTCATAATCAGGGCAGAACATCAAGCCTGAGGCGGGTGGGGGACTCCAGTTTCCCCATACACCCCACTCCCATGTGACTGGATCCTCAGCTTTGCTGAGGCTGGGGTCCTGCGATCTTCAGTGGAGGGGGCGTCAGAGTTGACGGGTGTTAGGGGAGGAGGGGCCCTGGAGTGGAGAGGACCACAAGGTCCCTGGGGAATGTGGCTCCACCACTGGCCAAGCAGCTCCACCTTGCAGACAGAGTAACAGACATTTGTCAGAGGCTGAATCTTCGTTCCAGACTCAAGTACCCAGGAGAGCCAAGGACTTTGGGAGAGGAAGGCAGCGTAATTGTTTTTTAATACATGTACTTATCTGTCCTGGTGATTTCCAGTACGACTCAGCTCATTCTCCCTGTTTCACCAAAATTCCTGGTGTGCCCGTTCCTTGCAAGGGATTCCCTGGGACAAAGCCTTGCCTTCAGGAAGCTTTGACTTAGAGCAGAAGCCAGGTGCGTGTGCGCGCGCACACACACACACAGAAGGAAGAGAGGTTATATGGCAGAATGTGGTGCTAGCTGCCAGCCCATTCCAGTAACTTGTCTGATGGACACAGAGGTGGCAGAGAGTCATTCCAGTTTGGTGGGGGATCAGAGGAGACTTCCTGGGAAAGGTAACATCGGAGAAGGGCCCTGAAGGACGGGTCAGGTTTCAAGAGGCAGAGATAGGGCAGGGAATACTAAGGGAGGAGATATCTGTGGCTACAGGGAGAGTTTATCATGAGAACAGCAAGAGGTAGAATCAAAAAGAGAAGGAGGGCACCCAAGTGCAATTCAGTGATTTTGTGAAAAAAAAAAGAGGAGGAGGGCAGCCTGCAGGTGTGGACTGCGTTTAGAAAGTGCTGTAAATGCCAAGGTGGGCCCCCACTGGGGAGCTCCCAGTTGCCAGGCACTGTCGTTGTGCATATTGGGCAAACCACTCTACCTCTGTGAGCCTCTGTTTCTTTGCCTATGGAGCAGACATACTAACAAAACCTTCAATGTAGGGTGGTTGTTCAGATAAATGAGTTAGTATATGTAAAATGCTAAGAACAGTGCCAATCACGTATTATTGCTATTAAGTATTATTAACCTGTGCCTTGATGCCATGTCTGAGAAAGGCTCCTTGAGTTCCTGCTCTCCTACTGCCCCAGGCTCTGAGTCAGTTAGTGAAGAGGAACAATGACTAACAAAAGTAAAAATCCCATTGATTCATTTATGTATTCTTTCATTACTGTGCCTGTCCTAATATACCTGCCCTGGTTATAAGAATGATAAAAATAAGTTTAACATTCTCCTTGAAACAAGAAGGCATACGCACTTAAAGAATTTTAACAGAACGCGGGTATTAACTGTTCAGAATGGTGCAGAGATGTTTGTTGACTCAATAAATATTTTCAGTCCCAAAAAAAAAAGAAGCACTAAGAATGAAATTGAAACTGGGACAACAGACTCAGTCAGAGAGTGAGGGGTGGCAGGAGATGCGAACTCCATGCAAAGCAGAAAGCATGAAGCCTTGATTCCGGTTCCTGTCCCAGCCACCTCATCTGCCTGTGGGAGAGGAGAGGGCAGCAGAGGCCATGGGGATACTGATGGACTAAAGCAGTACGGAGAAGGTGGGATTTAGACACCCAAGAAAAGAGTGGACTATGAACATGGTTTTCAGGTTGTTGGTTAGCAGAAGCCTTTTCCCCTGTGAGTTTGTATGCATGAGCCCATCGTATAACAGAAGGGTTTAAAAAAAAAAAAGCAAAGCCTCGAGTCCTGCCTCGGGCCTAAATCCTTTTGGCAATATCTGAGACCCCTCAGCAAAATTCTGGCTCTTTATAGAGCAATATTTGAAAACCACTAACTGAGGTGATTTTGAAGGCCCTCTGAGCCTTGAGTACTATGATCCTGTACTGTCTGTGGTTCTTTCAACCCAAAGAGTTGCAAGAACTGAAGAGGGGAGAGAAATACAATTTCCTACTTGCCAGTTGCAGGGAGATAGCTGGGAAGGAACATGGGTCCTCAGAAGCTCCAAAGAGACAAGCAGGCAATGTGGTCACCTTCAGGAATTGGAAACCCAGGCCTCAGAATTGTGCCCAGGTCAGAAGGTTCCTGAGCCTGACACTTTGTCTGTAGTTGGGGACATGAGCACAGAAGGCTTCTCCCACCAATTTCCCCAAGGTGGAAAATATTGGTAACTTTCAGACACACGAGAGCCATGTCAAAAGTGCTTGGAATTGGCCAGGCGAGGTGGCTCACACCTGTAATCCTAGCACTCTGGGAGGCCGAGGTGGGAGGATTGCTCGAGGTCAGGAATTCGAAACCAGCCTGAGCAAGAGCGAGACCCCGTCTCTACAATAACTAGAAAGAAATTAATTGGCCAACTAATATATATAGAAAAAACTAGCCGGGCATGGTGGCGCATGCCTGTAGTCCCAGCTACTCGGGAGGCTGAGGCAGCAGGATTGCTTGAGCCCAGGAGTTTGAGGTTGCTGTGAGCTAGGCTGACGCCACGGCACTCACTCTAGCCTGGGCAACAAAGCGAGACTCTGTCTCAAAAAAAAAAAAAGTACTTGGAATTAACTCTATAAATTGTGAACCTTGTATTACAAGTCCTTTTTTTATTCTTGGTGACAACTTGTTTAATGAATATTTTTGCGTTAAATTTTCATTAAGCTAGAAAATTAACAAGAAAAAGAACTAGGAGCACCAGAAGAAGGGGGGAGGCAGAAACAATGCAGGCCCTGAGGTGGTCAGGACAATGGACAGAGGCGAGTGACCCTCTTCACCAGCAAGTTCACTCATGAGGCCAGGCATCTGGGGCCAGGGGTGGGGAGAAGGTGGAGCTGGTGGCTCTAACCCTTGAGCTGCCGCCACTGGCTTGGACCAAGTCCTCAGGCACAAGCTTCTGAAGCCCACAGGTTCTGGGACTGCATTTCTCATGTGAGAACCTGGCATTTTCCTGGCTCTGGTCTCCTGACGCGCTTGTGACCCCCAGCCGCATAGAGAGGTTCCCCCTAGCTCCCTCCTGTTCTCTCTCCCACCCTCCCGCAAACAAACTAAACAATAACGTCTGAGAAAGAATATTTGCCAAGATCGTTTGTGACCCAAATTTCTGCCCTGCGAAGAGCAGCCTGCCTAGTTGGAAGCAAATCCTCAAGTCCTTCTGGGAAAGCGCAGAAACAGCTGGCTGGCTCAGCCTCTCTCCGTGGCCAGCGTCCAGTCTCCAGGGCTGTGTGGGAGGGAAGGGCTTTCACTCCTCAGAAACATTTGCATTTCGGCGGCTGCGAACAGACATTTTCTCTCTTTGTCCTGAGCATGGGCCCACACACCTGCATTCCCCAGGTGTACACATGGCAGACACACAGATGCGAGAGAAGCAAGACACACACACACACACACACATGTGCACACCTTGAGGCACACATGCAATCTCAGGCACATGCCCGGACATGCAAGCACACACATCCCAACTTAGGCACACAATCTCATGGACATATATATAGCTCACCTGTTTTTCCTGAGTTATGCACCAGCATATTCAACTGCCTATTTGACATCTATTTCTCCTTATTTCTCAAGGTCTCTTGAGCATGTCAAACCTAACATGTGTCAGTCTTGGTTGTACCTTTTCTGTAAATCTGCCCCTCCATCAGTCTACCTCATCCCCACGAATTCATTCACTCGTACATTCTGCAGTTATTTATTGAGCACCTCTTGTTTGCCAGATACTGCACTAGGTACTAGGGAACAGGAGGAAACAAAACAAAGTTTTTCATCTTATGTTGCTAACAATCAGGCAGGCAAAACAGACAATAAACAAAAATGTAATATATTCATGCGGTAATAAGTACCTGAAAGAAAAATAATGCAGGTTAAGGGAGTAGAGAGTGGCAGAAATTTCTGTTTTAAATTGGGAGATCAGGCTGGGCATGGCGGCTCATACCTGTAATCCCAGCAATTTGGGTGGCCAAGGTGGGAGAATCACTTAAGCCTAGGATTTCAAGACTAGCCTAGGCAGCATAGCGAGACCTCGTCTCTACAAAAAATTTTAAAAATACAAAAAATTAGCTGGGTGTGGTGGTGTCTCAGCCTCCTGAGTAATCCCAGCTAGTCAGGATGCTGAGGCAGGAGGATCGCTTGAGCCCAGGAGTTTGAGGTTGCAGTGAGCTATGATGACACCACTGCACTCTAGCCTGGGCAACAGAGTGGATCGTGTCTCTAAAATTAAATAAATAGGGATATCAGAGAAAGGCACTGAGGAGGTGACATTTGAACAGGGTCCTGAGTTAAGAAAGGGAACAGGCCATGAGGATATCTTGGTGAAGGGCATTCCTGGCAGAGGGGACAGCACATACAAAGTCCCTAAGGCAAGAAGGTGCTTGGCAGGTTCTGGAAACAGCAAGGAGTGGCTGGGGAGGAGCCAGCAGTGGGGAGAAGGGTAAGTGAGGGCAGAGAGAGCTGCGCAGCTTGCGTGGGGATTGGTAAGAACGTTTGGTTTGGTTAGTGTGAAGGGAAGCCATTGGAGGGTTTTGAGTCAGGGACGGGGAGACATGATCAGAGTTACATTTGCTAAAGGAACTCTAGCTCCTGCATGGAAAGCAAGGGGCAAGCCCGGAAGCAAGAAGCCAGTTAGGAGGCTGCTGCAACGGTACACCAGAGAGACGTGGGTGGATTGGACTAGGGAGATGGCGATATATAGACAGTGAGAAGTGATTGGATTCAGGATATTATGAAGGTAGAGCAAACAGGGTTTGCAGATGGATTGGCTATGGAATATAAAGAAAGAGAGGAATCAAAGATAACTCCCAAGTTTTTGGTCCGAGCAACTGAGTAGGCAGACAGCAGTGCAATTTGTCAAGATGACAAACAGTGGGCAGGAGCAGGTTTGCAGGAAGGCACTCGAGAGTTCAGCATCGGGACTTGTAAGTTTGAGGGGACCCACTGGACATGCAAATGAAGGTGTCAGGTAGCCAGTCTAGCATTCAGAGGATAGTTATTTTAGGGGTCAGCAGCATGTAAATAATATTTACAGTCATGGGATTGGACAAGATCACTTAGGGAGTGATTACAGATAAAGAAGACATCCAAGTGAAAGTTTAGGAAACAGAGAAAGATCCAGCGAAGGTATGTTCACACTTGAGTTGCTCAAGCCAAAACACTGGGAGACGTCCTGGACATCTCCTGCCCCATCACCATGCCAATCTAATCCATCTCTAAGTCCTGCCAATCCTAACTCTAAAATACACCTGGGACTTCTCTCTCTCTTCGCCTCCATCATCTGGTCCAGGCCACCATCGCCTTAACTACTGCTACCTTCTCCCAGCTGACTTCCCTGCATCCATTCTGCCAGCTCTAGTCTGCTCTCCCCGCCCCAGCCAAGAGTAATCTTTTAAAAATATAAATCATATCATATTCCTCCCCTGCTTGAAATCCTCTAGTAACTTACAATTCACTTAGTCTTAATCCAAGATTCTTAACATAGTTTACAATACCCCATGTGATCCTTCCCTTGCTAGCCTCCCTTCCTGTGACCCTCCACCAGTACCTCACCCTTCAGCCCTCACTGGCAGTGGCAACATCTCGTTTCCTCAACAGACCATGCGAAGCACTTAGCACAAAGCTGGACACGTAGTAGGTGCGCTCAGTTAATGTAATTTAGCATTATCACCACTTAGTTCTTTCCTGCCTCTGAGCCTTCACAGATGCCATTCCCTGTTTGGAATGCTCTTCCCTTTACTCTTCTGACTAACTCCTACCCCTCCTTCAAGTCTGTATTAGTTTTTTATTGCTGTGTAACAAATTACCGTAAATTAGTGGCTTAAAACAACATAAATTTATTTCACAGTTTCTAAGGGCCAAGAATCTGGCACATTTTAGCACATTTTAGCTGGGTCATTTACTCGGAGTTCTTTTGAATGGCTTGCCCAGTTAGGTCAGGACCACCCAGAATAACCCCCCTTTTGATTAACTCAAAATCTACTGATTGGGTCGGGTGTGGTGGCTCACGCCTGTAATCCTAGCACTCTGGGAGGCTGAGGCGGGAGGATCGCCCAAGGTCAGGAGTTTGAAACCCAGCCTAAGCAAGAGTGAGACCCTGTCTCTACTAAAAATAGGAAGAAATTAATTGGCCAACTAAAAATATATAGAAAAAACTAGCCGGGCATGGTGGCGAAAGCCTGTAGTCCCAGCTACTTGGGAGGCTGAGGCAGGAGGATCGCTTGAGCCTAGGAGTTTGAGGTTGCTGTGAGCAAGGCTGATGCCACAGCACTCACTCTAGCCTGGGCAACACAGGGAGACTCTATCTCAAAAAAAAAAAAAAAAAAAAGTCTACTGATTGAAGACCTTAATCATGTTTGTAAATTCTGTCACCTAATCATAGGAGTGACACCCACCATATGCAGAGTCCCATCCACACTCGAGTGGAGGCACCGGACAGGAGAACCCTGACACCAGGCGCTGGGATTCTTGGGGACCATCTTAGAATTCTGCCTGCCACTGTGTCCCAGCCTCAAAGTCACTTCTTCCAAGAGACCTTTCCTGACTCCAAATCTAAAAATAGGTCCTTTGCAAGTACAGTAAAATCTCAGAAAAATAAAATAAAATAATAGGTCCCACTGTATGTTCTTTCACATTACCGTGCAGGTCTCTTCCGTGGCACTTACCACAGATTGCAGCTATAGATTTTTTGTTTGACACATTATTTGTTTCTCTCTCTTTACCCCCTGACCCCATGAGAGCAGGGACTTTGCTGTGTTCATCACCATGTCCCTGTGCCCAGCGATCCTCCTGCCTCAGCCTCCTGAATAGCTGGGACTACAGGCATGTGCCACCATCCATGGCTACTTTTTCTATTTTTAGTAGAGACAAGGTCTCACTCTTGTTCAGTCTGGTCTTGAACTCCTGAGATCAAGTGCTCCTCCTGCCTTGGCCTCCCAGAGTGCTAGGATTTCAGGCGTGAGCCACCGTGCCCACCACAACACTTGGCAATAATAGACCATTGAATAAATGAATGAAAAAACGGGCCAATCAAGACAGAAATTGGCTGGGTGCAGTGGCTCACACCTGTAATCCTAGCACTTTGGGAGGCCGAGGAGAGAGGACTCCTTGAGCTCAGGAGTTCAAGACCAGCCTGAGCAAGAGTGAGACTGCATGTCTACTAAAAATAGAAAAAAACAGAAATTAACCTACTCATATATTAAATGGACAGAGAAGAGGAGGAGGAAGGGATGCAGCATGGACTGAGCCGGGTCTGGTGCTAAGTGCTTTACATTTCTCATCTCGCTGAATCCTCACAGCTACCCCTAGGACTGTTACTATTCATAGCCCCATTGTATGGCGGGGGACGCAAAGGCTCAGAGACTTTGTGCCCAAAGTCACACAGCAGGTGACTGAAAGAGCCAGGATTCAACCCCAGGACTGTTCTCTTCTCTGGATTCTAAGGACTTGGTCGGAGAATTGGGTCTGCCGCCACTTACTGAGCATATGAGCTGGCACACGTGCCTTTGGCTCTGAGTCTCAGTTTCTGTGTTTGTGACATGGGGGTGGCAGTACCTACTGAGGAGCAGGGGGCAGAAGTAAGACCATGTGTATAAAGTGCCTTGAACATCAGTGATGGTCACGAAAGGTGGCCAGTGATCCCCACAGGCCGAAAGGCCGCCCTTGCTGGAATGCAAGGGGCCTGTTTGGTTGGATTAGTGGAGTCAGGGGAGTACCAGGGAAGAGGCCTAGAGAGAGGAGCCTCTGAGGATGTGAGATTCTCAGCTTGACCTGCTTGATGTGACCCTACAAATGAAAATATGGACCTTCAGAGACTTATATGGAAACCAGTTTGGAGGGGACCATTTGCTGAATAGAACTGTGCCTTTGGCTGGGCACGGTGGCTCATGCCTAAAATCCTAGCACTCTGGGAGGCCAAGGCAGGAGGAGCACTTGATCTCAGGAGTTCAAGACCAGACTGAACAAGAGTGAGACCTTGTCTCTACTAAAAATAGAAAAATTAGCCATGCATGGTGGCAGATGCCTGTAGTCCCAGCTACTGGGGAGGCTGAGGCAGGAGGATCACTTGAGCCCAGGGGTTTGAGGTTGCTGTGAGCTAGGCTGACGCCACGGCACTCAGGGCAATGGAGTGAGACTCTGTCTCAAAAAAAAAAAGAACTGTCCCTCTTACAGGTCTCCCTCTCCCACTGCCCAGGGAATTCCTGGGTCAGAGGGAGCCAGGACCTTCAAGAGCTTAGCGAGTCCCTAGCAGAGAAGGCAGGAGCTCTGAGTCCTGGGCTGCAGCGGCCTGGTCCTCCTGTGTTTGCTCTCTGCCTCTGCCTGTCCACGATGCTGCTGACCACAGAAGAGACTCACTGGGAAGGGGGCACAGCCTGGAGGAGAGCTGGAAAGCCAGGCCATCATTAGGATTCAGGGGAGCGCACCGCCCCATCCCATCACAGTGACTTAAGTTTCCACCATGGGAGTCACTGTGCAGGTGTCCTTTTCACCCTGTCCTATTCCTCTTTTAAAAAGGGACTGTACCGGCCAGGCACAGTGGCTCACGCCTGTAATCCTAGCACTCTGGGAAACCGAGGCAGGAGGATCGCTCAAGGGCAGGAGTTGGAAACCAGCCTGAGCAAGAGCGAGACCCCGTCTCTACTAAAAATAGAAAGAAATTAATTGGCCAACTAAAAGTATATAGAAAAAATTAACTGGGCATGGTGACGCATGCCTGTAGTCCCAGCTACTAGGTAGGCTGAGGCAGGAGGATCCCTTGAGCCCAGGAGTTTGAGGTTGCTGTGAGCTAGGCTGATGCCACAGCACTCTAGCCTGGGCAACAGAGTGAGACTTTGTCTCAAAAAAAAAAAAAAATAGAGGGACTGTACCACCTGCCTGCAGGCCGATCTGTGACTTGGTGGAGCCCAGAGCCCTGCGGCAAAGTCGAGTGGGAGAAGCAGGGTTGAACGGGGAGGGCTGTGCGCACAGCAGTCCTGCTGCCCTGGAGCTGACGGACTTGTGGGATGTCAGAGCTGGATGAGACTTCAGGGGTCCTTTACTCCACAAGTCTTTCATTTTACCCATGAGAAAGCGAAGAGCCCAGAGAGGGAGAGGGCTCGCCCCAAGTCCCACAGCCAGTGACGGAGGCAGGCTGGAGCCCGAGTCATCTGTGTCTGCTGACTCGGCTGCTCCGTGTGTCTTCCTTCCTAAGAAGTAGAAGAGACTAAAGTTACATGGGAGCAGGAGAGTGGAGCATTTCCCTCTGGGCCTCTGGTTCTTCATCTGCTAAATGGGAATAATTATACTTTCCTGCCAATATACCCGCTTTTCGTGAAGCTCAAGTGAGTAACTAGAGGGGAAATGACAGCAGCAGAATTGTCTGCCTGGTGGCAACAGGACCCCAGAGTGGAGGAGACGATGACAGCGAGGGATCTGTGGGCGGGGCAGGGCAGATGGGCTCCAAAGATGCGGGTTCACCTTGTTGTCCTCCCCAGGTGGGGCCCAGGCCTGGGTTGCCATGGATACTGTGTCCCTGGAGCATCAGATTCAGAGCGTGCAACGCCACATCAGCTTCCTGAAAAAGGAGCAGATGGCCCTGCTGCGAGACCTGCACCTGGAAATCCTGAGGCTGCAGAAACGCTGCTCAGGTGAGGCCAGGAGGGATGCAAAGGCGGGGGGGGGGGGGGGGGGGGGGGGGGGGGGGGGGGGGGGGGGGGGGGGGGGGGGGGCAGGGAGCAGGGAAGGGTCACTGTTACAATCACAGTCACTGTCTGTGCGCACCATGAGCCGCTGTGCGCCTCACACCAATCCTGCCTCCTCCTTTTCTGGATGAGGAAACCGAGACTTGGGGAGGTGAGATAAAAGTTTTGGGACAGGCCGGGCGTGGTGGCTCACGCCTGTAATCCTAGCACTCTGGAAGGCCGAGGCAGGAGGATTGCTCGAGGTCAGGAGTTCGAAACCAGCCTGAGCAAGAGTGAGACCCCGTCTCTACTAAAAATAGAAAGAAATTAATTGCCCAACTAATATATATAGAAAAAACTAGCCAGGCATGGTGGCGCGTGCCTGTAGTCCCAGCTACTCGGGAGGCTGAGACAGTAGGATTGCTTGAGCCCAGGAGTCTGAGGTTGCTGTGAGCTAGGCTGACGCCACGGCACTCACTCTAGCCTGGGCAACAAAGCAAGACTCTGTCTCAAAAAAAAAAAAAAAAAAGTTTTGGGACAAAGTGCTCTGGTTAGGTGGTGGGGGGAAGCCTGACAATTCCTAGGGAGTCCTGTCCTCAAGTCACTGTTTCTGGAGCACCTCCCAGCCCTCAAGAAGCTGTCAGTCTGGTTGGGGAGACACACATACCAACAGATAATGTGTGATACCAACACATACCATGTCAGGACATGGCAGAAGATAAAGCAAGAGCTCATGGGCAGGATGATGATGGAGGGGCAGGTGATGGAGAAGGAGACTCAGCCTGCAGAAGGCCTAGGAATATGTAAACACACTGAGATAGGCCAGGCGCAGTGGCTCACGCCTGTAATCCTAGCACTCTGGGAGGCTGAGGCGGGTGGATCGTTTGAGCTCAGGAGTTCCGAGACCAGCCTGAGCAAGCGCAAGACCCTGTCTCTACTAAAAAAATACAAAGAAATTAGCTGGACAACTAAAAAGTATACATATATATATATATTTATAAAAAAAATTAGGCCGGGCGCGGTGGCTCACACCTGTAATCCTAGCTCTCTGGGAGGCCTAGGTGGGCGGATCATTTGAGCTCAGGAGTTTGAGACCAGCCTGAGCAAGAGCGAGACCCCATCTCTACTATAAATAGAAAGAAATTAATTGGCCAACTAATATATATAGAAAAAAAATATTAGCCGGGCATGGTGGCACATGCCTGTAGTCCCAGCTACTTGGGAGGCTGAGGCAGCAGGATTGCTTGAGCCCAGGAGTTTGAGGTTGCTGTGAGCTAGGCTGACGCCATGGCACTCACTCTAGCCTGGGCAATAAAGTGAGACTCTGTCTCAAAAAAATAAATAAATAAATAAATAAAAAAAATTAGCCAGGCATGGTGGCGCATGCCTGTAGTCCCAGCTACTCCGGAGGCTGAAGCAAGAGGATCACTTGAGCCCAGGAGTTTGAGGTTGCTATGGGTTAAGCTGATGCCACAGCACTCTAGCCTGGGCAACAGAGTGAGACTCTGTCTCAAAACAAACAAACAAACACACACACACACACACACACACACACTTAGATATTACAGGGGAAGGGAGTGAAGAAAGCATCCCAAATGAAGGGAACAGCAAAAGGCCAGGAGGTAGGAAACCAAAAGCTCATAAACAATTCTATTTGACTGGATAAAGCTGTGCTTAAAGGAGACTGGTGAGAAGTCCAGCGGTACCAGAGTGTAGAAGACCTTGACAAATACCAGGATAGCCAAGGAGTTTGGTCTGTTCCCCTGGGTAGTGGGGAGCCACTGAAGGTTTCTGAGCAGCAGTGTGCTGCCCAATCGGCATTATACTGTATTAAGAAACCCAGTCTGGCTGTTGTATAGAAGCTGAACTGGTGTGAGAGGGAGGCAGGGAGACTAGTGGCAGAGCCAATGAATGGTCCAGGGCAGAGATGGAGGGGGATGGAAAGGGGAGGACCAGGGGGACACAGGCTGAAGGGACTTATTGGCCACTGATTGGATTTGTGAGCAGAGCAGAAGGAGGCACCAGAGATGCAGTGAAATCCCAGGCCCGGCCTGGCCTCTGCTCTTGGACCTGGGGCCTGGGCTGTCTGGGCCTCTCAGAGGCTTGACTCTGGCCCAAGTGCTCCCTGAGGCCGTCTCCAAGTTCAGGCTTTACAGCCAGTGGCTCATAGACCATCTTAGCTGGGAGGGCCCAACTTCTTCATTGTACAAGTAGGTAAACTGAGGCCCAGAGAGAGAGTCACACAATCTGTTGGTGGCAGAGTCAGGATCAGAACCCAGAGCTCTGCCACGTACACTATTTAGGTGACGGGTAAATTAAAAGCCTAGACTTCTCCACCACGCAAAGAAACCCAGAGCTGCAGACTTCCAGTCCTTCATGCCTGTGCAGAGAGCTGCACGTCCTCCCCAAGACGCTCAGACCACGACCCCCCTTCCAGCCCCTGCTCATGGGAGGCTCCCCACTGCCCAGAGGGAAGCTCTGAGGCCCAGAGGGTCTGAGTGCCCCACCTGGCTTCTCACGTTGTGGCACGGACAGCCAGCAGTGCCCACTCTCGGCCACCACGGCCTCCTGCCGTTCCGCACACAGGTTCTGCTGCACATCCCAAGGCCAGCTCACTGCAGTCTCCCCCAAAGACCACTTGGCAGCAAAGGCCAGCCCAGGGGACAGGGTTGGCCCACACAGACTCTCCCATGCCTGATGCCACTTTTTCACTGCAATAACAGTAAAGGAAAATGGAGAACTCTGAGGACCTGTGGTCCCTCCACTCAGGACATAGGCCAGATTCCAAAAAGTGCAACTGGCAGAAAGAGAGGGTCCTTGGTCCACACTGCCCTTCTCAGATGGGTATGGGCCCTCAGCCTCTTGGTTATTGATTAAGGAGATAAAAATAACTCTGGGCTGGGCTGGAGATGACCCAAGGGGGAGGTGGCAGGAGGGGAAGGGAGAGGAACAAAGGAGGAGATAAGGGGAAGCCAATTAGAGAGGGACTCAGGGCCTGGCTGGTGTAGGAGCCCAGAGCACAGGCTGCCTGGGGGCGGCTGAAGGTGGGTGAGGACAATGAAAGGTTCCAGAGATTGGTGGGTGAGTCCTGGAGTGGCAGGACGTACAAGAACTACTCCCATCTATTCAGCACCAACGCAGCCCTGAGCCAAGCCCTCTGTTCATTTTATCCCACTTAACCTTGGCAACAGCCCCTTATAAGGAGGTGCTATTTTGTTCCCATTTTCCAGATGAGAAAACTGAGGCTCAGAAAGGTGTTGTTACTGGCCCAAGGTCACGCAGTGTGTCTGACCTCTCTGCATGCTCATGTAGACCATGAGGACTCTGGCCAGAAGATGGGCAGGGGGATTTTCCTGATGGGGGAATGGAGCCCAGCTGGGATTCTGTCTCCCCCTGCCCCCAAATCCGGTGGTTAAGGGCTGAATAGAAACCAGCCCACAGCAAGTTAGTGGCAGAGCCCAGGTCTCCCCACTCCTGAGTCTCTGAACGTGGTCTAGGGTCCCTTGGGCTACATCACAAGGCCTTGAATGAGGGCCAAGTTGATCCCAAGAATCCCTGGGGAGTGGAGGCAGGAGAATCCTCACAGGGGCCCCAGGAAAGAGGTCAGGCTCCGGTCACAGCAGAAGGCGCAGGCATCCTGGGCTCTCTGTCTCCTAGTAACAGCTGGCCTCCCCAGAGAAGGCAGCTCTCGCAAAACCTCTAGAAGAGCCCAGGGAGGGCAGTGAGAAGGAGCAGGCAGAGGGGCCACAAGGCTCTGTAGGCACTGCGGGGTGGTGGCCCAGAGATGTGCTACCTTCCCTGACCCCAGGTTCACGCCTCCTCCCTTTGGGCACCAGACTTCGTCCCCGCAGGTGCACACAGGTGCTCCTGAGTAGGTCTCCTCCACCGCAGGTGGCTGTGGCTTCTGGCTCCCTTCTGCCCGGTTCCCAGTCCTTGCGCTCTGGTGGAGTTGGGGGAATGGGATGGGGCTGGAAAAATTATCAGTCTCAGCTGGGCTGAGATGGGGCATTTTGGCCACTAAGGAATGGGGACCAGTAGGACAGGCAGGCAGAGGGGTGATGGCTAGGCCGCCAGCACCCAGGAGCAAGCTGCTCCTGCTCCAGTAGCTTTGAGCTGCTCCTTGGCTGCCCCGCCCCACCCACTCAGGATCAATCCAGGCCCGCTGCAGAGTTCCCACCACTAGGTGGCGCTGCCCTCCCTGAGCCCCACCACCCCTTTCCTGCCATGGGGAATATGGCAGAACTGGGGCTTGGGAAGGGTCTGTGCTGATGTTCTGATAATAACATAGGCACAGCAGTACTGGCTGTTAAAATTGTGAAATGCATGTGTCCAGACTGGTAAGTAGCCGCCACCTCCAATGCCCCCAAGCAGCTCTGGACACTCCAGCCCTGCTCAGCAAGGGTCTTCCAGAACTTCCCTGATTGGTTGGCATATCACCCTAGGAAGGGGCAAATGCTCCCCCAGCCCCAAAACAAGACAGGCTCCCCAGTCCCACAGGGGTCAAACTTCAAACCCAGGCTCAAAGCTCATTCTGGAAAGATCTCTGAGCTTTGAATCAAGCCAGTCAGACCGAGCTATGCCTTGGGCACGTCTCTTCATCTCTTCCCCTTACTGGGCTGCAGTAAAATAGGTATGGGGGTGGTTTAGATAGTTTCTAAGGATCCTTATTGAGCCAGGCACAGTAGCACATGCCTGAAGGCTCAGCTACTCAGAAGGCTGAGGCAGAAGGATCCCTTGAGCCCAGGAGTTCAAGCCCAGCTTGGGCAACAGAGCAAAACCTTGTCTCTAAAAAAAAGGATTCTAGTCAGGCATGGTGGCGCGTGCCTGTAGTCCCAGCTACTCGAGAGGCTGAGGCAGGAGGATTGCCTGAGCCCAGGAGTTTGAGGTTGCTGTGAGCTAGGCTGATGCCACCACACTCTAGCCTGGGCAACAGTGAGACTCTGTCAAAAAACAAACAAACAAAAATCCTTATTGCCACACACACGCAAAACTGCCTTTTTCTTTCTCTTCCTCCAGAACTGACCCATGACCTGGAAATGAGAGAGGCCCAATCTCACCAGCAAGGTAAGAGAAGGACTGCCGGTGGGGAAGTGCCATGGGGCCCAACAGGCAGAGTTTTCCCAACCCTTAATAGTACACAAGCCTTATGTGTCCCCAGCCTAGACTTGGGGACAGCCACACCTTGGCTTCTTGAGCAGAACACAGGATGTCAGCCCCACTTGCCCACTCAGCTGGATCATCTTGTGCAGTGAACAGCCTGCACCACCACACATAGTAGCTTGCATCCATGTCTGTGCAAAGGAAAGCAAAGCAGGAAGGGGATGGCTATGTGTTTTGCTTCCACCTGGCCCACTTAATTCCTTGCTGTGACCCACCTCCCCAGTCCTTCCCATCCTTGCACAAGGATCACATGGTCTGTGTCCATACCTTCTCGTGTCAAGGGTGAGTGTCAAGATGCAACATGATGGCAGGATGGGGTCCTTGACTTCAAGAAACTTCGTCTAGATGAGGAGAAAATAGACAGCCACATGTTAGCAAATCCTGCATTTGACAAAAAAGATGACTTCTTGCTGTTGTAGCAATTCCACTAAAATATTTATTTACAGAATATTACTCCACCCATAAAATGGGGGGTTAGGGAAAAGGTGTTCAATGGGTATATATAGACTTTTAGCTTTGCAAGATGAACAAGTTCTAGAGATCTGTTGCCCACCAACATGAATATACGTAACACTGCTGAAGTGTACCCTTAAAAATGGTTATGATTGGGCCGGGCGCAGTGGTTCAAGCCTGTAATCCTAGCTCTCTGGGAGGCCGAGGTGGGCGGATCGTTTGAGCTCAGGAGTTCGAGACCAGCCTGAGCAAGAGCGAGACCCCATCTCTACTATAAATAGAAAGAAATTAATTGGCCAACTAATATATATAGAAAATATTAGCCGGGCATGGTGGCACATGCCTGTAGTCCCAGCTACTTGGGAGGCTGAGGCAGCAGGATCGCTTGAGCCCAGGAGTTTGAGGTTGCTGTGAGCTAGGCTGACGCCATGGCACTCACTCTAGCCTGGGCAACAAAGTGAGACTCTGTCTCAAAAAAAAAAAAAAAAAGAAGTTAAAAAAAAAAAATAGTTATGATTGGCTGGTCGCGGTGGCTCATGCCTGTAATCCTAGCACTTTGATAGGCCAAGGCGGGAGGATCATTTGAGACCAGGAGTTCAAGACTAGCCGGAGCAACAGTGAGCTCAGTCTCTACAAAAAATATAGTCCCAGCTACTTGAGGGGCTGAGGCAGGAGAATCACTTGAGCTCAGGAGTTTGAGGTCGCTGTGAGCTATGATGATGCCGCTGCACTCTACCCTGGGCAAGAGAGTGAGACCCTGTCTCAAAAAAAAAAAGGTTACAATGGCAAATTCTGTTATATGTGTGTGTGTGTGTGTGTGTGTGTTTTACCACGATTAAGAGTTTTTAAAATGGTGGGGAGGATTGCATTGTTGAGATCTTAATCACCAGCTTATAGAATCTCTGAGAACGGGAACTGGATGTTACCCATTGCCTTTGAAGTGCAGGGTACATTACCTAACGTGAGAGATTCAGTAACTGCTTAAAAATGAATCACAAAAATAATCTTTCTTGGCCAGAAGAGTTCTTAAGAATGGACTCCCGGCCAGACACGATGGCTCATGCCTGTAATCCTAGTACTCTGAGAGGCCGAGGCGGGAGGATTGCTCGAGGTCAAGAGTTTGAAACAAGCCTGAGCAAGAGCTAGACCCCATCTCTCCTATAAATAGAAAGAAATTAATTGCCCAACTAATATATATAGAAAAAAATAGCCAGGCATGGTGGCACATGCCTGTAGTCCCAGCTACTCGGGAGGCTGAGGCGGTAGGATTGCTTGAGCCCAGGAGTTTGAGGTTGTTGTGAGCTAGGCTGACGCCACGGCATTCACTGTAGCCTGGGCAACAAAGTGAGACTCTGTCTCAAAAAAGAAAAAGAATGGACTCCCTCCATATTGGTATGTTGCTTATAGCTGGAGAGCTACATGACCAAGAGTTGGGGACAGGGAAGGCTGAAAGTTTAAGCTAAAATGTTAGGAGCCCTACAGATTGCTTTATGTATTCATGCATGTAGATCAGCTAGGGATCATCTAAACACTTACGGACTTGGACTAATTCTGCCCACTTCTTTATATGGCAACCATCAGCGACCTCTTGGTGCCTGGGTACTTGGAGAAAGGCAGCACACATCCCAGATACCAGATAAGGACAGTTCTGTGACAACAGCAGCTTTCACCTCACCTACTGTCCTTCCTCTGAAAGGGTTTTTGGAGTCATCTGAGCTCAAATCACTGCTCCAATGTCCTGGTTTTTATATTCTCTCTCAATTGGCTTGAGAAGTCTCTTTGTCCCCTATCACTTGGTGATGTTTATGTCCCTTCCAGGGTCACCTTTTGCCACTTTCAACTATCTATGTCACGTGTCCCACATCCCAGGATATGGTCCTGCTGAGATGGAGCTTAGGATCCACCAGGCAGGGGTCCTCGCCTCTGGCTGTACCTTAGAATCACCTGGGAAGATCGAAGCAATGCTAGTTCCCAGGTCCTACCCCAAAGATTCTGATTCTGATCCAGTTGGTAGGGCCCAGGAAACAGGATTTTTTAAAGCTCTCCATGTATATCCAGTGTGTATCCAGGGTTGAAACCTGGTCAGTGGCAAAGGCGGACAATGACAAATAGACAAAAAATTACAAAATGTGATAAATGTTCTATCAAGGAAACCAGGACATTCACTCCCCCTTCCTGTGCACACTCCCAACTCTCTCAGTCCCTGGCGCTTGGCATGGCTTCCTGCCACAGGCTTCTACACAAGCTGTTCCCTCTGTCTGAAGCGTCCTTCTCTCCCCTCTCCATTACTTAACTCCTACTCATCCTCAGATCCTAGCCCAAGAGTCTGTCTCTTTTGCTGGGAAGCATTCCCTGATTAGGTCACATTCTCTGGTTACAGTCATAATAGCATTGATTTACTTCTTCCTGGCACATGTCACAGTTGCAATCTCACATTTATTTGTGATTATTTACTATGCCTCTCCCACTGCGCTGTAAGCTGCATGAGGACCGTTTTATTAGCCACCACATCTCCAGCGCCTAACACAGTGCATAGGCAGGGCTCAACAAATTGTGGAATGAACAAAGGGTCAGGCAAGGGTTTGCATTTAAGCTGAACCCTGAAGAACTAGAGAGGCCAAGCGGAGGGAAGGATAGGTCCCAGGGCCCTGAGGAAGAACAAGGCAGGCCGCCGCAGCCGATGCGTGGGCGGTGACTGGGAGCACTGTGGAACGTGTAGGTGGCGGGGCGGGAGGAGCGGGGCTCCGCTGTGTGGCCCGCGGAGCTGTGCAGGTTCTGTTCTCAGCCAGGCGGACCATCACCTGCGCCTCTGTGTCCCCTTTCTAGAGGCGGCGTCCCAGGAGCTGGAGAGCAAGTGCCGCGCGCTGGAGTCGCAGCTGGCGGCGCGGGCCGCGGCCAACGCCGAGCTGCGGCGGGAGGTGGCGCAACGCGAGGCGCTGGTGTCGGCGCTGCGCTGCAGCCTGCGCACGGAGGAGCGCCGCTTCCTGGAGGAGCTGCGTCGCCGCAGCCACCGCGCCACGGTGCTGGGCACCGAGCTGCAGAAGCACACCGAGGCGGCCGCCTACCTCTCCTGCCAGCTGCACGCGGCGCGCCAGAGACTGCAGGCCCCGCGTCCCGGCCCCGGCGGCGCCGCCGAGCCCCGACCCCGCCGGCGCGCACAGCGAGCCCGCCGCCCGCCCGCCGAGCCCGCCGCCAAGGGCCCCGGCCGGGACTGGGCCTCCTGGGACCGCGCGGCCCGCGCCCTGGACGACGCCGACCCCATGCCCGACCCCGCGCTCTTCCTCTACGCCCGGAGGCCCCTGCGGCCCAGTGGCCGCAGCCCGCGCCAGCCGCCTCCCCAGGATCCCCAGGACCCCCCGGACCAAGCCAGCTCGCAGCCCGCGCCCTCCCGGAGCCCGCCCGCCGCGCCCGGGGACCCGGAGTAGGCACGGGGGAGGCGGGGGGCGTGCGGGGAAGGCTGGCTGGGGCCCAGCTCCGGCCCCGCAGGCAGGTCCCGGGGGCTGAGGGCAGCCGCCCCTCCTCCGGGGAGAAGGCCGAGGCGGCCCCAGCGCCCCCACCCGCCCCAGCCGCCCTCGCCTTTTTTATCTCCCAACGTTTCCAAGCTTCGAGCTCTCCCCTCCCGCGAGGGAGCGCTTCTGCGGGGCTGAGCGATCGCACCTGTCTCGTGGAGAGGACTCGCATTACTGATCCTTATCAGGTCCCCACCGTGCCACCGGGAGGGGAGAGGGCAGGGGTCACGCCCTGCCCTGAGAAAGCTGACAATCCTTAGGGGGCGAGGGGCTGGGCTGGCCTAGGAAAGGAACGCAGAGTGGCACTTGGCACCCCTAGGCCTTCCAGCGCCCCTCCGGGCCTCCCCCAGCCCCGCCGAGCCTTCTTCCTCCGAGGGGAGGCTCAGGCGAGGGGATGGTCCTTTTACTCGGAAGCCGTGTGTCCCCTACCCCTACCCCGTTAATAGGTCCTTGCAGGTGAGCACCGAACACTTTAGAAGACGCGTCCTCCCAGAGCCCCTGGTGGGGAAAGTGCGGCGTGACGGAAGTTTAACTTCTGGAAGATAGAATCCTCCATAGACCCTTAGAGAGGATTCCAGAAGGGGCTTGGTGGCAGAACCTGGTCTAGAGCGGTCTCCAGCTGAGTTCTGCCACCCCTGGTGTGCGGGAGACCGGGCCGCACTGGGGAAGCAGGTGCAGCGGAGCTGAGCTGCCGGGCCAGGCTTGTGGAAGGGCAGAAATGCACTTCGCTCAGGAGGTAGCGGGGAGCCAAGAGGCTGCCCAGGAGCTTTCCTAAAGCTGTTCATTGGTGCTAATCTTGCCCAGCTTCCTAATCGGCTGGCTGCACCCAGAGGTGGGAAAAAGGAGGGCCTGGCTTCTTGGAAGTGGCAGCTAGTGACAGAGAGAGGTTTGGGTTAAAGTGGGCGCATAGGTTAGTCCCCAGCCTCGCCCCCATCCAGGGATGCCCCTGAGCATGTCAGAACCTGGCAGTGGCGGGGTTCTCGTGCCCTGCCCAGGTTGGGGAGTGGTGAAATGGAGAGTGGGACGCCCCACCTCCTAAGTCCCTTTGTCCCCAGCTCCCTTCCCCTGACAGGGAAGAGGTGCAGTTTCAGTCCAGCTCCCTGTCCCCACCCCAAGCCCGGCCTAGAAAGAAACACAACTCCTAGAGCTGCCATGCCATCCCACCCATTTTGGTCCTGCATAGAGTCCTAAGTGCCTGTGAGGTCTTCTAGGGGCTGCCAGGGGGAAGGGGGTGGGGGCAGGGACAGGCCTTTACCTCACTCACAGCCACCCCATCCCTGGCAGGTCCTTCCCTGGCCGAGGCCACACGTTCTGTGTGTCACCCTGGGTCTGGGCGGTGAGCAGAGTCAAGCTCTAGGGGTGATGAGCTCTTCTCCCATCACGGCCCCCCACTAAGAAGAGGTGGAGATCCCCAATCACGTCCTCTTTGGCTCCCCCTGTTGGAGGGAGCAGGAAATTGGCAAGACATGGAACCCAGCAAGCACACTCCCAGCCCCATCAGTCCTGCGGCCCCTCCCAGCTGACCCCACTCAGGACTGCTGAGACCACTGAGCAATAACCAGGCCTGGTGTGGGGTGTCGAGCTCCTGGGATCCAGATGGCTGGGGTGGGGGCACCCTTGGGTCAGACAGTGCTCTCCAATCTTACTTGGGCCATGATGGTGGCCTGGGGTCCTTGCTCTGCCTGCCCCTGCCTCTACCCCCCACCTGTCTCTGTGATTGTGCCTGTGCCATCTCTGTCCCCCCTTCCAGAGTGTGCGTGACTCACTGTACCCTTATTCTGTCACCCTACCTTTCAGAACCCCTATCTGTGTGGGGTGGGGAGACCTCGCTCCTCTCTCTTGGAGGTGCCCAGAGGACTGTGGGAAGGAGGGAAAAAGTCTTGTTCCAGAGGAGCCCCCACAGCTCCTCATCTCTCACAATCCTCATCTCTCACAATCACACTTTTGGGGTGAACAGGGTGACTGTTAGTTTATTCTTCTGCAGAGATGGTGAAGTACTTTATCTACCCACCCACCCACTGAAAGCCATAGCTCTGTCCGCCTGGCCTCCCCCAGCTCTATAGCAATAGCCCTCTTCCCCCTTCTCTCCTGGGTACCCAGGGTGTCCAGCTGGGGGGTGCCCCCACACCTCAGCCCAGGGATCCTCTGGCGGCCCGCCTGCCTCCTAATTCCTGTCCCTCTTCCAGCAATCAGAGATAATGACACTTAATTGTTCGTGGGGTGCTTGGAGATCCCCCAGATGAAAGTTCTGCGTGCTGGGGCGTCTGACTCACTGAGTCACAGCCAGGGTGTTGGGGGTGCCTGGGAAAGGAAATGAGGCAACCTGGGGGAGGGGCCAAGGCAGATACAGGGTTCCAATTTTCACAGAAATTCCCCTTCCCCCACCCTCGCCCAGAAATAATTCATCCCCCACCTTCCTGCTCTGAATTTGGAAGAGAACCCTTGGGGCAGCATGATGGGATTTGGGAGCTGGAGTTGGCGGCCTGCCCTTGGCCTCAGGGACCCAAAACTCCTCAGCCTCAGGGCCTGAGACAGGTCCCACCCTCCGTGGGCCTGGCTCGAGGGGCCAAAGGGAAGCCTCCCACCCCCAGCCCCTGGAATGTCTGGGTGACTAAGAAGGGAAAGGTTTGTTTTTTGCTCCCCTCTACTCTGCTGTGCGAATCCTGCCGGTGGGGTGGGGGTGTGGACAGGGACACTCAGGGTCCCTAGGGGGAGCTCCTGCCACACCTCAAGTGTGGGCAGATCCAGGAAGCAGAGCTACAGGTGTGGACCCCTCCCTGTCCTGGATGCCAGCCAGGAACCCTGGGCAATGCAGTGTGAGGCTCTGTGCCCCTGCCCCCTGTATCCCACCCACAGCGACCTGCAGACCAGGGCCAAAACGGGGTAGCCCTTCCCCCATGCAAGCAGCAGGATAGAGTCCTCCACTGTGGAGAGGAAGGAGGCCGAGAGAGGGTGGAGTGGCGACTCCTCAGTGGGGAGAGCCGGGGTCTAAGCACCCTCTCCTGGACCTGCCGACCTTGAATGGGGGGATGCGAGGGGAGGGGGGCTTCAGACCACCTGGCAAGAGCCCCGTGAGCAGGCCAGAGGGATCCTGCTCCAAAATCTCTGTTGGCTGTGCTTTTTAATCCAATGCTTTTCAGAGTGTATTCACTCACCCACCGAAATAGAGCCCTGTGCTTTAGGGGTGACTGTCATATGCCTTATTCTTAATAAAATCTCTGAAAAACACGTGAATCAGATCTCTTCCCATGGGTACTCCACTCCACCACACCCCTGTTCCCGCAGGTATGGGGAGGAGATAGGATGTCGAGGAGATAGGAGAGTAAGACTGGGAGCTGGAACGTTGGGGTCCCCTTAGTAGATATTCTTCAGATCAGGCATAAGATGCTTATGTGAGGAGTCCTGGCGCTCAGCCTAGCCCTAGTCCTTCATGCCACCCCGATCCAAGTGAACAAAGAAATCTTAGATCACTGTAATCCTAGCACTCTGGGAGGCCGAGGCGGGAGGATCACTTGAGGTCAAGAGTTCGAAACCAGCCTGAGCAAGAGCGAGACCCTGCCTCTACTAAAAATAGAAAGAAATTAATTGGCCAAATAAAAATATATAGAAAAAATTAGCTGGGCGTGGTGGCACATACCTATAGTCCCAGCTACTCTTGGGAGGCTGAGGCAGGAGGATCCCTTGAGCCCAGGAGTTTGAGGTTGCTGCGAGCTAGGCTGACACCACTGCACTCTAGCCTAGGCAACAGAGTGAGACTCTGCCTCAAAAAAAAATAAAGAAATCTTAGATCAGAGGCTCGTGACTAGGATTAGAGGGGAAGATTGGAGGAGCCCTGTGTCTAGAATTGCCCACTGTTCTGGCCCAGAAGGAATCCAGGGGTACTGGCAATTTGTTCCCATTCCCATCTGATCCAGCTGCATTCTTGAGACGAACTCTCTTCTTATCCTCCGCTAGTGAAGGTGGGTTATCCTGGGACTGCAGTGCCAGGAGCTCAGCACACCCAGTGCCCATGAGAACTTAAGCTCATGGGTTTTCAATGTGGGTCTGTGGGTCTCTGTGTTTTAAGGATGCAGGGGACATGTTGGTTTTGCCTGCAACCCTTCTGATAATAGGACCCATCTCTTCCTTTTGGGCAACTGCTCCCCACCTATCTCAATCCATGTGTTGGGAGGGCTGACCCCACCCATGTAACCCAGGCAAAGGAGGTCACACTGCTTGGGTTGAAGATGGGAACATGACTCAGTCTGAGCCAGTGAGAGTCTATCTTAGGCCTTTTGCTGGAACCATTCATTCAACCCCCCATGTTAGGTGCCTGTTTTTTGTTCAGCAGTGAACAAAACAGGACTATTGATGAGAAGGATAAATTCTTGGGTGGTT
Source organism: Mirza zaza (assembly GCA_008750895.1). Classification (NCBI taxonomy): domain Eukaryota; kingdom Metazoa; phylum Chordata; class Mammalia; order Primates; family Cheirogaleidae; genus Mirza; species Mirza zaza. The sequence continues at coordinate 26,068 of VSMD01122601.1, forward strand.
AAAATGGCAGAATATCAGCCTGGAGATCTGGCAGGTCATTTGCCACCATAAGGAGTAATGAAGCTACCTGAGCATGAAGCTACCATAGAAGAAGCAGAACCAGAAGAGATGGAGACAATTCCAGAAAATTAGGTCATCTGGATCCAGCTATGCCTGAAGCCCACATACCCCTCCCCTTTTCTGTTATATGGATCAATAAATCCCCTCCCCTTCCTACACTTAGGTCTTTAAGTAGTCAATATTAATATGTGCTTTTCCCCCTACTTTTTATTTTTTTATTTTCAAGACAGAGTCTCACTCTGTTGCCCAGGCTAGAGTGCTGTGGCATCAGGCTAGGTCACAGCAACCTCAAACTCCTGGGCTCAAGTGATCCTCCTGCCTCAGCCTCCCAAGAGTAGCTGGCTCTACAGGCATGGGCCACCATACCTGGCTAATTTTTTCTACATATTTTTAGTTGTCCAGCTAATTTCTTTCTATTTATAGTAGAGACAGGGTCTCGCTGAGGCTGAGGCTGGTCTCGAACTCCTGAGCTCAAACGATCCTCCCTCCTCGGCCTCTCAGAGTACAGGGATTACAGGCATGAGCCACCGTGCCTGGCCCCTACTTTTTATTTTGAACTCAGTTTCTTTTTATTTATTTATTTTTTTATGTTTTTTTTTTTTTTTTTTTTNTTTTGAGACAGAGTCTCACTTTGTTGCCCAGGCTAGAGTGAGTGCCGTGGCGTCAGCCTAGCTCACAGCAACCTCAAACTCCTGGGCTCAAGCAATCCTGCTGCCTCAGCCTCCTGAGTAGCTGGGACTACAGGCATGCGCCACCATGCCCGGCTAATTTTTTCTATATATATTGGCCAATTAATTTCTTTCTATATATAGTAGAGATGGGGTCTCGCTCTTGCTCAGGCTGGTTTCGAACTCCTGACCTCAAGCAATCCGCCCACCTCGGCCTCCCAGAGTGCTAGGATTACAGGTGTGAGGCATCGCGCCTGGCCTTTTTATTTCTTTTTATCTTTTTTTTTAGGACCTGATCAGCCAGAACTCAGTTTCTTGCTCCAGCCTCTGGGACTGAGGTTTCGACCCAGGATGGGCCATGACTAGGACCTATAGCAAGCCAGAAGTGTGTTCCAGGGCTCTACTTGTTCCTAGCCTTTTATCTCCTGAGGCAGCTTGAGGACTGAAGGCCCAGCCCTGGATAAACATCTGTCTGAGACTCTTCAGTCCCATGTACAATTTTAGAAAAAGTAGGCTGGGTGTGGTGGCTCATGCCTATAATTCTAGTACTTTGGGAGGCTGAGGTGGGAGGATTGCTTGAGCCCAGGAGTTCAAGGTTGCAGTGAGCTATAGTGACACCACTGCACTCTAGCTCTGGCAACAGAGGGAGAACATGTCTCAAAAAAAAAAAAAAAAAAATAGAGAGAGAGGGAAAGAGAAGAGAAAGAAGGGATTGGCCTTAGGGTCCCCCACACAGATCCCTGGGAATGCTTGACTGGACCCAGCCCTGAGTCACAGTTGGCCTAGGAGATGTGGAATGTCAGCACCAGATAACTCTGAGATCATCTGTGCAAACTCCTCCATTTACACCTGGGGAGACTGAGGCCTGCCTGGGGCATCTCGCTGGCTGACACTTCTGCCCACACAGGTTTGGGGTTGAGGGATGTGGAGCATTTCCTATCTATGGGTTCCAGAGTCAGGCCAGGGAAGAAAGGGACTCCCTCCTGTAGTCCCAGGTCTTGGGTTCCTGCCCCACCTCTCCAGCCCCCTGGGGAACTCTAAAAAGGACCTAGGAGCAGGAATGCCCAGCTGAGTGGGTGTATTCATCATAACAATAATTAGGGAGGTGGGAGGCTTTAAGCAGGTTAATTATGCAGGCTAGGTCTCAGCCTAGAAAAACTTCCCTTCCTACTTACTTAGTATCTTTACCCAGGGACTCCAAAGATGAGGAAACTGAAGTCCTCAGGAGTGCCACGTATGCAAGCCTGGGGGAGGGCGCTGTGCAACAGGAGCCTTCTAGGGAAAGGATCCACTGAAGGGAAGTTGCAGGTTCTAAGGCTGCCAGGACCGGACTGGGCCCGTGGACAGACTGGTCACCAGCCCTGGTGCTGAGCAGTAGGCACTCAGACACCCACCAGGAGGAGGACAGGGAGAGATGCCTCTGCTGGGCATGCTGTGTGGGCGCAAGCTGACAGTCTCAGCCAGGCTTTATGGAAATGGTCTGAAGTTCTGGATACAAAGGTGGAAGCATACGACACGCAAAGGGAATATCTGCAGGGAGAGCTCAGATATTATAAACAATGGTGGGGGTCAAATGTGCTTCCCTCCAGCATCCTGTGGAGCCCCTGGCTCTCGACACCTGGACTATCCGCTCAATCAACACATGTGCATTGAGTGCCGACCATGCATCAGGCTCTGGGAAGATGCTGGGGAAACTCAGGTCAATAAAATATGGTCCTTGCCTTCTAGTCCCCTGGCACAGCGACTGGACTCCTCACCCAAGACCCAAACATCCCAGTCTGGGCAAGACAGTCTCAGTTTATGCCTGTTGTCTGTTTCATTATTAATAGTGTCCACTTTCACTCTTAAAAGTGTCCTGGTTTGGATGATAAACTACATGATGACCTTAACCATGGCCAATGTTATAGGCAATGGTGGAGACAATTGGAGAAAGTGGGAGTAGCCGCTGTTTAAGACTATGATGAAAAGAACTTGGTGCAGGTAGTGGGAACCCAAAAATCGGTCTGCTTAGTAAGTGATCAGAGGTCAGAACACCAGACTATAAAGAAGGTGGTCAGAGGATGATGCTAAAACTTTTTATGTGTCTGTTTCTCCAACCAGAGGCTTGCTGCCTTCCCCACCCACCCCCTGCCTCCATGTTAAAACTGAGCCCAGGAGTTAGAAGCTGCAGTGAGCTATGACTGAACCACTGCAGTCAGCCTGGGCAACAGAGCGAAACCTTGTCTCTTTTTGTTTTTGGAAGACAGTTTCACTCTATGGACCCAGGTAGAGTGCAGTGGCGTCATCATAGCTCACTGCAACTTCACACTCCTGAGCTCAAGGGATCCTCCCACCTAGGCCTTCCAGAGTTCTAGGATTACAGGTGTGAGCCACTTCACCTGGCTGAGACCACATCTCTTAAAAACAAACAAACAGGCCTGTAATCCTAGCACTCTGGGAGGCCAAGGTGGGAGGATTGCTCAAGGGCAGGATTCCAAACCAGCTTGGGCAAGAGCGAGACCCTGTTTCTACTATAAATAGAAAGAAATTAATTGGCCAACTAAAAATATATAGAAAAAATTAGCCGGGCATGGTGGCACATGCCTGTAGTCCCAGCTACTCAGGAGGCCGAGGCAGGAGGATCACTTGAGCCCAGGAGTTTGAGGTTACTGTGAGCTAAGCTGATGCCATGGCACTCTAGCCCAGGCAGCAGAGTGAGACTCTGTCTCAAAAAACAAACAAACTTTCTCATCTTTCAAAACTCAGTTTAGAGCAGCCTCTTCCCAGAAGGCCTCCCCGACTGACTCCACTGAACCCTCAGAACCTTGTTTAAGGCCCTTATTTTGCATCCATGGACGTGAAGTTGCTGTGCGCATCTCACTTTGTCCACAAGATTGAAACTTCTCCAGGCAGGGACTGGGCCTGGTTCATCTCCGATCTTCCTGCAGCACTCAGCTCTTGCAATCTGTGCTTGAAAGACTGAGTGAATCACAGCTGAGTGAATGTTTCACACTTTCTGAAGTGCTTTGATGACCACCATCTCCTCCCAACAGCTAGGTGAGGCTAAAGAGATGGGTATTTTTAACTGACAAAGGAAGCACCTGAGATTCAGTGGGGTGAACGTCAAGCGATTTGCTCAAGGTCACAGGAAGACACAAGGTAGAGGTCGAAGGTTTCCAATCCAATTCAGTGTTAGGTTCATGTATCTACACTGCCTGCCTGCTTTCCACATACATCCAGTATTCAGGTCTTGTTCTTATCTCCAGCCTTCCCGTGCAAGAGTCATAACTCATCTCCCTCTAGTCCAGCTCAGTCCCTGCACCCACACTACACAGCAGCTAGATGGGTCATTCTGAGAGATGAATCTTATCACTTCTCACCTCCCTTCCTCCTGCTTTAATGCTGACAGCCTTTTCACTGGCTCTCCTCACCACCTGCACTCCAGGACAAGGTCTACTTTCCTTTGCAATTTACACAAGGCCCTAAGGTAGGTGTAGGGTCCTCCCAGCCCACCTCTGGAGCTTCAGCTTCCCAATTCCCATGCCATCCTGGAAAATGTCAGGAATCTGCCTTAAGTGCTTCAAGGGGCTCCATACCATACTCTCTGCCTTCAACTCACTGGCAAGACCTGGTTCAAATGTCACCTCTGCAGCGCTCTCTGACCTCACTCCTCAGTCCCCAGCAAGCCCCAAACTGAAAAATATGAACTACTGTCAAGTGTCCTGGCTGTGGATTTAGTCAGACCCAGCTCTACATCTTGTTGTCCGTATAACCTTGATCTCAGCTTCTTCCACTGCAAAATGAGGATAACAGCCTGGAAATGAGGACCCTGCTAAGGAGGAGCCCGCAGTGGCTCAGGACGAAGTTTGTTGGATCCACTTCTGACAGTTTATCCCCAAGAGCCATCCCCCACCCGCCGCCTCAGGTGACCACTTTGCCGTAGGCTGCCCTACACCCCCTCCTCAATAATCCGGACACACTCCAGCCCCACCCACTGGGACGGAAACCACCCGCTGGGTGAAGAGTGCCCTGAGGGCCACGTGAACAATGCAGATTAGAGACTCTGTTCATTCGGTCCATTCCTACAATAGGAAACACAGGGCCGTTGGGGGAGGGGGGTCAGCAACGGCAGGCCTCGTGGAGTCTCCACCCAAGGTCACAGCGCCCGCCGACGGCAGCGAGCAGCAGGGAGTCCTCCCGAAGCCCCGCCCCTCTAGGGGGCCGAAGCTTTTCCCTCCCTGGAGACACAGTACGTTGCCTTTAAGGCGTTTAGGAAAGTCACCACGTCGTGGACGGGTAAGGAGGCGCGGCGCGTTTTGTCCCTCGCGGGCCTCCGTGGGCCGGGCCGGGCGCGAGGGCGGGGCAGGGGAGCGGCGGTGGGGTCAAAGGCTACGGCGCGCACCACGTGGGCCGGTGACTCCGTCCTTCCCGCAGCGGCCGCGGCGCGCAGGGCACTTGGGTTAGTGGCGCGGCGGGCGGCGCGGACAGCCGAGCTGCACGCCCGCTCCCGCCACCATGGTCATCAAGACGGACGAGTTGCCAGCGGCCGCCCCGGCCGACGACGCCCGGGAGCACGGCTCGCAGGCCGGTGGCAAGGGGCGGCCGGACGCGGCCGGTGAGTGGGGCCGGGGCCAGTGGGCCGGCGGGGGGGCGACTCGAGCAGGCCGGACGGGCGGGTTCGGGACTCCGCGGGGACCGCCGCCTTCCCTTTGCGCTGGGCCGGTTGCATCTCTCTGGGCCCTCCATCGGGCCGTCCCCGCCCTGAAGGTCACCTTCACTGTCGCCCCCGGTCGCGGCCCGGGCTTCGCACGTGGGGTCCCGGGGAGGGCAGCTGCGGCGGGCACACGCGCGCCTTATCGTGGGGACACGTGCGCGCACACGCGGTTTCGGGGTGCGCAGCCGCCGCAGACAGATAGAATCAGCAGCCCCACCCCCTCCGCGCCCGGGCTTGGGGAGCCCTCAGAACTGGGGTTACTCTGGGACTTGCGGGACATCCTCCCTCAGGGCCGCCCTCAGCGCCAGGATTCCAGGCGCTCCCTGTGCGCAGGACTGCAGCCCTGAGTGAGGCTCAGCTAGAGGCTTCCCAGGCTTGGTCTCTGGGAAGAGCACGAGGTGGGGGGGGGGTGTGTCGTGAGGGGGCTTCTCTGGTTCATCCCCGGAGGCAAGGCTATAACCCCACGTCTTCAGACTGTGATCTCTGCCCTCTTAGGTGTTGGCCCTGTCGGCTAACCTGCGAAGGGAGGGCGGTGGTGGTCTGTCTGTGCAGGGGGGCAAAGCCAAGCTCCTTGGCAGGGGGAGGTGTTTGTGCCAGAACTTGATCATTAACCTGACTTATTGCGAAAAGTGGGTCAGACCAGAGTTGCTGTTTTAAGGCAAAGGTCGGCAGCGTGGAGTGGAGCTCCCAGCTCTCCCCCATGGGGGCTGAGTGGTGTGGCCTTGGGAGTGGCTGCAGCTTGTGTTGGGTGGGGCCTACTTCCCTCCATTTCTCCCAGGCCCTCTGTTTTCTCTGTGCCCACCACCTCTATCATGTCTCAGACTCCAGTCTTGGAGCTGGAAGCCCCTTCCCAGACCCTCAGTTGTCATCTCCCCAATTCATCCTCAGACCTGGTGGCTCTACTTTGGCCCTCTCTGCCCTGGGTGGCAGTGGCAGTGCAGAACTACTCCTATCTGCCACTCCCCCCAACTCTCCTCGGTGGGGATTTGTCATCCTAGCCATCATCATCATCTCCTTTCCCAGCTGAGCTGGGAGTCAGGATGGGGACTGCCCCCATCACAGCAGTTATCCTGGGCTGAGGGACAGGTTCTGTGGCAGCTTTGCTCATTGTCTAGACAAGGCCAAGGTTTGGGCAGAACAACAAATGCCCCAAGCTGTCAGGCTGTGTCCTGCTGTCGGTCTGAATCAGTGGGGCAAGTGAGATAAGAGGAGGTTGGGGCAGGCAACCTTCTCTCTCGCCAAGAGACCAGAAGAGTTGAAGCGACTTGCCCAAGGTCACACAGTGATTTTGTTGTTAAGGGAAGTATTTGGATTTCCAGCTCATGGCCAGGAAGCCAAGGCTACCTACCCTGACGTGGCGCAAAGGAAGCTGGGGCAGGCACATTGGTTTGGATTATATGCTGAGAGCGCCAGGGTTAATGTAAGGAGAGGAGTTTCTGCTGGAGGATTTCTGTGAGGGCATCAGTGAAGCCCCTTTCCACTTATGTGCTGAGGGGCTCTGTTCTGGGTGAGCTGGGTCAGGGAAAGGGCACAGCTGTTCATTTGGGGGAAACTGGCAGCGTACTAGTGGGTAGAACATTGACTCTTATGTCCCCAGGAAGCCAGTATAGATAGCTAGGATTTACATTACAGCCAGCCAGATTGTTAAAAGAAGGAGGTAGCCTTAATGAAGGCCCCCAGCAGGCTCCCACCTGAGCATCAGAAGTGAGGCCCCTGACCTGAGCCCCCAGATCTTGAAGGCTCTCCAGTCCCCTTAAGGAAGAAGTGATTGAGGCTTTTGGGGATGGGGGGCAAGGGTCAGTTACCTTCTTGGGACTAAAGCAGCTTTTAGGGGTTAAGAGAACAGGCAGGTTTTTCAAGTTCACAGTGGCATGTCAAGTTCCTTTTGCCTAAGGGAGGGCTGCCTGGAGTTGAGGCCCAGAGGGGGAGGAGAAGGGGCTGGCAGACTGGGGAGGAGTTTAGGGGCTTACTGGAGCTCCCCAACAAGATCCTAAAGCTCCTCTCTTGGGTAGGATTCTGGGCAGAGCAGCTTTAGGAACTCAGGATCCTCAGACCCTGAAGACCTGCTTCTGGCCTGGGTAGGACAGGAATGAGGCAAACTAACTGCCCACCTCCTCAGGGTCTTTGGTAGACTGCCTCCCTGCCCCCTCCTCCTGTCCTTGAAGCCCTGGGTTCCTGGGATGGGGTGGTGTCTTTTGGGGCCTTACTTCCTGCTGGAGCCTCACCTGCTGAGGCCTTGGCTGAGGTGTGGCCTGGCCCTGGCACAGTCTCCTGAGTGAGACCATGCTAGGCTGGGGAGGCACACAGAGGCCACCTGGGGTGGCCTAAGTTTTCTTTCTAACTCCTGTGTGCTGCCTGTGGCACCCCTTTGCTCCCAGGCCAGGACAAGGGTGCGCTTTATCTCTTTAATCTGTCCAGTTAAAACTTGGGTGGTTGTGTGAGCGCTGGAGAACTTGCATGTGTGCAGAGTGCTATTTGGGCAACCCTTGCCCGTTCTGCAGAGCACCTCCTTCTTTTTCCTTTTCCCCAAAGCCCAGGTCCTCAGAGGTGCCCTTGGAGATATGGCAGGAGAGGTGCTGGCCCCGGGGTGTAGAGGCTCAGGGCATCCTGTGACTGGAGGTAGAGTCCTGAGGCCTAGTGGAGGAAGGAGGTGCTGCTTACCTGGTGGGCAGCCTGGCCCAGCGGGTCCCAGGGGTGGGGGCAGCACTCCAAGGCATCTGACACGCCACGTTTTTTCTTCACTTGATTGTAGCCAAAAGGCTGAGAAGTTGTACACCTGGCTTTGCTGCCTCTGCGACCTGAGGCAGCTTGCCTACTAGCCTTCTGGAGCCTCGGTTTCCTCAAGTGAGATGGGATGGTCCAGCCGATGTAGGGGTCTGCTGTGGGCTGGGCCTGGAGGTAGCACTGGCTCTGTGGTTACCAGGACAGTGGGGCTGCCAGCATCACCAGGCTGCCCTGCCCCACCTCTGTCTCTAGAGGGTTCAGGTGTGAGTGGGGAGGGGTTCTGCCTGGGCCTGGCCCTTCTTATCGTCTGGTCACTGTGTGAGCCCCAGAATGCTTCCTGAGGGCCATGGAGAGGCTGAGGGTCTGCTCAGTGCCAGACACTCAGGGCTGCCTGTGTCCTTAGACCTGGAGGGGAGGGGACCTGGAGTGAAAGCCTGGCTCCCGCCCCCACCCTGGTTAGTATGGATGCCGGAGCAGTCCCGACTGGGCCCTGGCAACAAGTCAGAGGCCCTGGGAAGGCGCCCTGGCGTGGCTGGGCATGTTCTTCTCCCCAGCCGAGTGGCCTTCAGCTTCTTGCTGCCAGTTCTGTTCTCCCTGGGGAGAGACTTGGTTTTCTCCTGGCAGTGCAAGGGCTGCTGGGAAGGGAAGCCAGAGCCTGCCAGCTTCTTGGTGGAGCTTGGAGGCCTGGGGCATGGGAGCAGTTGTCCTCTGGGAAACTGGGGGCCCAACCCCCTCCACCAGAACCAGTGACTCTCAGGGAGGGGATAGCTGCCAGGTCACCTGCAGGGGGCAGCAGGAGCCAGAGGCCCCAGCCAGCCACTTGACCCAGGAGGCAGACAGGGTGCTCAGTGTCAGGGACTGGTAGACAGGGGCGGCTACCTCATGGCCTGGGCCCGGGTCTGCGCCAGCTGTTGCCGGCAGCTGGCTGAAGCAGTCCTGCCCACCCCCACTGGGTTTGGAGCTGAAGAGAGGACCCCCTTGCTGTGCCCCTCACCTGCCAGTCAGTCTCCTAGGCCCTCAATCTTGAGGGGTCCAGGTACCCCAAATGACGGGTTCTCCTGCCTGCCTAGCAGCTTTGCCAACAGTGACCCCCTTTCTGGAGGGTGTAAGGAGGTAGGCCTGAGTGCTGATAGCAGCTTCTCCTGGGGTCCTGGAGCCACTGGGGCCTCCTGGCCCACAGCCGTCCTTCCGGCCGACCTTGAGCAGGATTCGAGGCAGGGGGAGTGTGCCCTTCCCGAGGCTGCCCCGGCAGGCCTGGCCCCACTGAAACCCGAAGCCAGCCGGAGCTCCAGCCCTGGGCCGACTAGCTGCATTAGGGCAAGGGTAGCGGTGGAGGCCGGAATGAGGGACACAGGCGGTGCTGGGCCTGAACCTGAGAGCTGGCTGCCTTGCTGCCATGGCAGTGCCGAGACCCCAGAGCCGAGGAGAGGGCAGCCGCCGACAACACCAGGTGGGCAGTGAGGGCTGTGTGAACCAGCTGGCCAGCCTTTTGCTGGGGAGGTCACTTGGCCTTCACCCAGTGGTGTGGAGACCTTTGGGGTTCCTTGGAGGAGGGAGCAGGAACAGGACCGCTGTCTTGGGGAAAGGTAGCACTGGGGAATAGCCACATTCCTTTGAAGTGTGATCAGGGAGTAGGTGCCCCCAGGACTGGTAGGCTCCCTGCTGGGGAAGGCAGACTGGGAGCTGTGGCTACCTTACCTTGTCTTCCCTTCCTCTGCGTCCTCCCCATTCCAGAGGAGCACAGTCTTCCTTTCTAGGTCTGAGTCTCTGACTCCCTACTGCTGAGATCTCAGAGCTCAAAACTTGCTCCCTATTGGGTGGGGGCCCTTCCTGCTTCTCCTCTCATTCCAGGGTCTGCCAGCCAGCAAGGCCTTTCTCAGGGTCCGGTGGGGGAAGTTTTGCCTCCTGTCTGCTACTCTTCTTGCTGCTTTTTGAAAGCTGACCATCTGCTGCCTCTCCCATCTCTGCTCTGTCACTAGAATCAGGCACTTTGCACTTTGGGGCGGGGCTGCTCACTTGCTAGGGGTTGGGGGTGACCTGCCAGGCTCTCCTGGTCTGGAGAAGGAGAGGTGCTCCTGCCTCCTGTGGCTCTTGGGGAGTTATACTGCAGGTTTGGAGAGAGTGTGGTGGGGGTGGAGGGGTGATAACAGATACAGTTATTGAAGGGTCCATAGGGACGAGGATTGAGGGCAGCGCGGTGGCATGGGGGTGTCAGCTGCAGGAGGGAAGGGAATCGGGTCCATTCTGACTTGGTGACTTTGGGCCAAGCTCTGAACCTTTCTGGGCCTCAGGCACCCTTATATGGGATGGGGGGAGGGGTGTACCTGAGCTCCTGGAGATCCTATTTATCACTAAGTTGTGGGGAGACAGGGAGCAGGGAGTGGCTTCTCTCCCTGGCAGGCCTGGCCTTTTTTTTTATTTTGGCATATTATGGGGGTACAGATTTTAAGGCTTCAATAAATGCCCTTTCCCCCTCCCCCCACAAGTCTGAGTTTCCAGCATGACCATCCCCCAGATGGTGCACATCTTACTCATTATGTATATATATATATCTGCGCGCACCCCCCCGCCCCCCTTTTTGAGACAGTCTTACTTTGTTTATTGCCTGGGCTAGAGTGCAGTGATGTTGCGATAACTCAACTGCAACCTCAAACTCCTGGGCTCAAGTGATCTCCTGCCTCAGCCTCCCAGGTAGCTGGGACTATAGACATGCCACCACACATGGCTAATTTTTCTATTTTTTGTAGAGATGGGGTCTCGCTATGTTGCTCAGGCTGGTGTGGCGTTCTTTTTGTACTGTGCCAATCCCTTTCCTAAGGCCCCTGTCCGCATTTCTGGTGGGTAAGGATAGAGACCACACAGTCCTGGGGAAGTGTACCCTCTCCCCACTCCTGACAGCAGTAAGGAAGGGGAGGTGGGGTCTGGATGGGCCGGGCAGAGCTGTCCTCTCTGGAAGGGGACACAAGACCCTTCTCAGAGCTGGGGCAATTGAGTTCCAGCCAAGCCAGGCAGTCTGGCTTATGGGCAGACCCTGGAAGCCAAGGTCCCCTTTTGCCAAATGGGCATCCAGGCAGGCCTGTGTTTTGCTAAAGGGTTCTGAGAGGAGGCCCTTGGCTCTCTAGGGCGGTGGGGGAGGGGGGCATAGCTCTCCTTGGCTCCCCCAGAGCCAAAGTAGAAGTGGAAGGTTTGTCACCTGCCTCCCCCCCCAGCATGTGAGTTGGGTGCTGTCCACAAATACTGGACTTAGCTACAGGTTTACAGTAATTAATTCATTAATTTGATGCCTTTGGTTGAGCCTGGGCAAGACGGAAGGTGAAAGGTGGAGCTGGGGGTCTGGACAGCCACCCCAGATGGAGCAGAACACCTGCTTGTGGGGGGGACTGTGGCTCTGGGAATGAGAGGGGGGTGATTCTGCCAAGAGGATCATTTGGGCAGGCTTTTGAGAAGAGGGTTTATTGCAGATAGGCCTTGAAGGGTGAATGGGGTAAGTGGGGTGTCGGCATGAACAAAAGCACAGGTGGGAGGGAGGATGTGATGTGGGCTGGTTCTCAGGCTTCCAGTGGTTTTGTGTAGCCAGACCTCGGCAGGCAGAAGCTGGGGTTGACTTTAGGTTGGTGCCTGAGTCCTAAGAAGCTTGATGTTATGAACAGCGGGCTTATTAGAAGGGTTCCAAGTGGCACTCTTGAAACAGCAGAAAGGCCTGCACCAGGGCTGTGGCTGCAGAGGCAGGGTCCCATGGGTCAGTTGGGAGATTTAGGTTGGGTGACTAGGTAGTAGGAGGGGGGCCCTCCCAGAGCAGGGGCCAGTTCGTAGAGGAAGATAAACTCCATGCCCAAAAGATGGGTCTTTGGTGGTGCCTAAAGGCCAGCCACATGTTGACGCCTGGGAGATGGCTGTCTCCTTGGTCTGGAAAGCTTGCTGCAGGCCTGGATTGGCCATGTGAGCTGAGACAGGAGGATATTGGAAGCCCTGGGTGGCGGGTGAGAGTGGGGAGAGGCTGGGGCCCCTAGCACACCTGCGGCTCAGACCACAGCTCAGGGCCAGTGGAAGAGGCTGGAGCTGGACAGGGAGGGACGAGGGTCAGGGAGGAGGAGGAGGAAGTGAGTGGGGAATGGGGTGCTGCTGAGAAGCCAGATACATTAGGGCTGGAGAAGACCCCCGGGCTGTGCCCTCAGCGTGGCATTGGTGGTCCTGGGGAGAGTGGTCTGGGAGCATGCTCAGGTGATGCGATGCCAGGCTGTGGTGAGCTGAGGAGCAGTGGGTGGAAGGGAAGGCACAGGATGTGGAAGGGAGAAGACAGTCCCCTCGCAGGTGGCCTTGCAGGTACCACCCTGGCCTGCAGGTACTAAGGGTGGGATAGGACCCTGGTATCTTGGTTGGGACCAGGGCTCGGGAGGGCTGCAGTCATTCTACTGGGCACTGAACAACTAGGCCCACCTGATTCAGCTTCTTTTTTGCCACCACTAGAGCCACCATCAGTCATGCTCTTGAATGGGGACTGCCCAGAGAGCCTGAAGCCGGAGGAGCGGGCAGCTGATCCACCTCGGGAAAATGGGCTGGATGAGGCTGAGCCTGGAGATGAGACCACTGGACAGGAAGTCATTGTCATTCAGGACACGGGCTTTTCTGTGAAGATCCTGGCCCCTGGGATCGAGCCCTTCTCGTTGCAGGTAAGGTGGAGGAAGGGGTGCTGGGGACCAGGGCATCAGCCTGCTAGGGAGCGTGAGGCCAAAAAGCCGAGCCTTGCCCCCGCGCATCCTGGCCGCGTGTAGGCAGAAAACTGCCTTGCCCAAGGTCACTCAGCTATTGTGACAGACGTGGGAATCAAGTCAAGGTTCAGGTCATTGCCCGTGGCTACAGGACAGTTACCAGCTGGGAATGCCAGCTCTGTTTGGGGAGAGGAGTATTTGTGTCTGGGCATTGTTGGGGTCCCAGGACTCCTTAGCCTCTTGCTCTGTGCCCTCAGGCAAGTCAGCTCTCTGGGCTGCGATTTTATATCCGCCAGAGGGGAGGGTGGCATTGGATGGTCTCCAAGGGCAGAGCCAACCTAGAAGCATTGCAAGCTGGTAACTCCTTGGGACCAGGCAAGGCCCTTTAATGCCCTCTGTGCTCACAGAAGCACCCCTTCTAGACGGCAAAAGCCATTTGCCCTCTAGAGCAAGGCAGGAGGTGAAGCTGCCATTTTGTCCCCCAGTTTTTCCATCCGCTGCTGCTCTGCTTGGGGATTGCTTTTGGTCTGCGGGATCAGTCAGCAGGGCCAGGCTCTGTCCTGCACACACGGACGCAGGTGGCCGTGTTGTATGGACGGGGCCTGGAATTTAAAAGCCAAGAAGTGGGAAACTGAGTATTTTGGGCATTTATTCTCAGGACCCAGGTACTTTGGGCTGGGGACAGGGTATATGTCCTTGCTCCCCACCATGTGACCTCTTACCAGGGTGGTTGGGCCTTCTCCCTGGCAGGTGTCCCCCCAGGAGATGGTGCAGGAGATCCACCAGGTGCTCATGGACCGTGAAGACACGTGTCACCGTACCTGCTTCTCGCTGCACCTGGATGGCAACATGCTGGACCACTTCTCAGAGCTGCGCAGCGTTGAGGGGCTGCAGGAGGGCTCAGTGCTCCGCGTGGTGGAAGGTTGGTTCAGAAGTGGGGCGGCCAGGGGAGAGCCCCTGAGGCAAGGCCAGGCAGCACTCCACCACTGCTGCTGGGCTCTCTGTCACAAATGAGCACGTGGAGGTGGGATTGGAGCACAGGGCTGCTTCTTGGGCCATCACACTTGTAGCTTCCAACTTCATAGCCCACAGGTTAAAGGATAGAGTTGTGATTCTAAAAAAAAATCAGGCAATATCAGGCCAGGGCTTGAAATCATCCTGTAAAATTCTGTAAAGATAGATGGTAAGTCTTTAAGGAAACTAAAATGTTTTAAGCTGGGCAATGTGGCTCACACCTGTAATCCCAGCACTTTGGAGGGTGAAGCAGGAGGATCGTTTAAAGCCAGGACTTTGAGTCTAGCCTGGGCAACATAGTGAGACCTTATCTCTACGAAGAGAAGAAAAAAATTAGCTGGGTATGGTGGCACTTGCCTATAGTCTCTGCTACTCTGGAGGCTGAGGCAGGAGGATCACTTGATCCCAGGAGTTTGAGGTTGCAGTGAGCTGTGAACAGGCCATTTTACTTAGCCCAGGCAACAGAGTGAGACCCTGACTTGAAAGATAAAAAAAGTTCACGGCCCTTGAGTGTGGAAGTCAGGCCTGATGCAGAGCTGTCAACTGGTATGGTGAAACTGCTTCACTCATAAAACAAAAGAGATTTTTTTTTTGAGACAGAGTGTCTGTTGCCCAGGCTAGAATGCTGTGGCGTCAGCCTAGCTCACAGCAACCTCAAACTCCTGAGCTCAAGGGATCCTCCTGTCTCAGCTTCCCAAGTAGCTGGGACTATAGGCACGTGCCACCATGCCTGGCTAATTTTTTTTTCTATTTTTAGTCAGCTGGCTTAATTTTTTCTATTTTTAGTAGAGACGGGGTCTCGCTCTTGCTCAGGCTGGTCTCGAACTCCTGACCTCAGGCGCTCCTTCTACCTTGGCCTCCCAGAGTGCTAGGATTACAAGCGTGAGCCACTGCGCCTGGCCCAAAAGTGACTATTGACTCCAGTTTCCTGGGGAGAAGCCACTCAGGTTCCCAATGCCTGTCGGCTTGTTAAGAGCAACTGTGGAAAAGGTCTGTAGCTCAGTGATGTCCATAGTTGATAACAGAACCTCTTCCTACCTCCTAAAGAGCCGCCATTAAAATCCCAGGAAGCATATCTGGGGGTCAGTGTTGAAGTTGAAGGTCCTGGGAAGTTCTCAGGCCCCTACTGAGTGAGGGCTGCCTGGGAGAGCAAGGCTGAGGCGGAGGTGACCCAGCAGCTCTGAAGGCCCTGCCCACTGAGACACTAGCACACGAAAAGCGGGCAGCCTTGTGGGCTCCCCAAGGCTTGCATGTACTTCAAGAGGCATTTGGCAGAAGGTTTTATATGAATAAGGATCCGGGCTTACTGGCCGGCAGGGGTATAGGGGTGTGCGTGTGTTTTAAAACCAGAACTCCAGCTTGTATGTCCATAGCGGAATTTGGAAATGGAAGCCTAAAGTTGAAAATTAAGACCACCCATGCTAGCATCCCTGTAGACGATTTTCTGTGCTAGGCAGGTTGTTCCAGGGTGAAGGGCCCTGGTCACAGCCTCCCCTTCCTGACAGAGCCATACACGGTGCGCGAGGCCCGCATCCACGTGCGCCACGTCCGAGACCTGCTCAAGAGCCTGGACCCATCTGACGCCTTCAATGGAGTTGACTGCAACTCCTTGTCCTTCCTGAGTGTCTTCACTGATGGTGACCTGGGAGGTATGGGAGGAATTGGGGCTAGGGGTTGGGCAGAGGGGCCGGGAGCAAGGAAGCCAGGGGCTGAGGGGGATGGGGGGCCAGGCTTCCTCCTGGAGTGACCTGAGGTACCCAGACTGGGGCCATGATGAGGTTGGGAGGTGGTTGGCCCTATTGGCCCTGTGCTGACCACCAGCCTCGGGTCCCTCAGACAGCGGGAAGCGGAAGAAGGGCTTGGAGATGGACCCCATTGACTGCACGCCACCCGAGTACATCCTGCCAGGGAGCCGGGAGCGGCCGTTGTGTCCCCTGCAGCCCCAGAACCGTGACTGGAAGGTGGGCCTCCTGGGGGGAGTGAGTTAGAGGATCCCTGGTGGGTGGAGGCCACACACCAGGAGGCCTGGCCCGCTCATGCCTGGCCGTTCCTGCAGCCCCTGCAGTGCCTGAAAGTGCTGACCATGAGCGGCTGGAACCCGCCCCCGGGCAACCGCAAGATGCACGGGGACCTCATGTACCTGTTTGTGATCACAGCCGAGGACCGGCAAGTCAGCATCACTGCGTCCACACGGGGCTTTTACCTGAACCAGTGAGTCCCTGCCAGCCCGCCACAGGCCCTAATGTGCCCAGCTGTTCCGGGTCTGTGGGCAGACACCTGGGCACCCCGCCGAGTGACCACCCTCTCTCTGCAGGTCCACGGCCTATCACTTCAACCCCAAACCCGCCAGCCCCCGCTTCCTCAGCCATTCCTTAGTGGAGCTGCTCAACCAGATCAGCCCGACCTTCAAAAAAAACTTCGCTGTGCTGCAGAAGAAAAGGTAGAGCCTTTGCCTTGTGTCACGTCGCAGGGGCTGTGGAATGAACTGGCCGGCCTGAACTCCAGCACTTCCGCCCAGAGAAACTGCCCCCATCCTCCAGTGCCCAGGTCCCCCTGTAGGGCGCTGTCAGCCAGCGTGGGAGACAGCAGCCAGGAGAGGCCCATTCGCTTCTGTCTGACTCTTCAGGGCAGCGTCTCGGGGCGGGCGGATGCCAGAGCAAGTGGGGGCCTCGGGGAAGGGGCCCGCAGCAGGGCTCTGAGCCTGGTGGGCTGCCCCATCTCTCCCTCCCTGCCTGCCACAGGGTCCAGCGCCACCCGTTCGAGAGGATCGCCACCCCGTTCCAGGTGTACAGCTGGACGGCCCCGCAGGCGGAGCACGCCATGGACTGTGTACGCGCAGAGGATGCCTACACCTCGAGGCTGGGCTACGAGGAGCACATTCCTGGACAGGTGACTGCAGCCCGGCTGCACCATCGCTGGGCGCCCCTCCCCTCCTGGACACCAGGCTGGGTTCTGTGCGTTCCCCTGGAGGCCCCACGCCTGTCTCTTCATTTGGGAGTCTCGGGCTGCCCACGGGGAGGTGGAAGAAGGGACTTCGCAGAGCCAGTCTTAGGGCACGGGCTGAGCCTGCATCTCCCTCCCTCGTCCCTCTGCAGACCCGGGACTGGAACGAGGAGCTGCAGACGACCAGGGAATTGCCCCGAAAGAACCTGCCTGAGCGGCTGCTTCGAGAAAGAGCCATATTCAAGGTGCCTGCACCCCCTACCTTTTTTCTGGCTTCTTTGTGACTTTGAGTCCACGGGAGGAGGGAGCTCTATTTCCCTCTGGGCTGAATGGCAGGGGCCACCCGGCTTCCTCTCCTCTCCGCCATGGGACCCTGGCCTGGGCACACACTCTGACCCTTCTAGAGCAGCAGCTCATCTGTATGGCACTTTCAGCTTGCTGGGGTGTAAATGTTATTGGTGCCGTTACTAGGGATAGAGAAATGAGGAAAATAGTTGCTTAAGGAAAACCTCCTGTAATCTTACTGTCCAGAGGTGGTGATGGTAAAAGAGCAAGCTAATTTCTTGGGTACTACTAACTTTGCCAGGGGCATTGCCAAGTGCTTTATAGGCATTAGTTCCTATAATCTTTTGGACACCTTGTAAAGGTCAGTACTTTTTTTTACAAGTGGCTTTGTAAAGGTCACTGTTTTATAGACGAGTAGGCTGGATCTGTGAGGTTACCTGTCCAAGTGCACCGGCACATAACCCGGTGGACCCTGCCCCAGCCCTCCCACCATATTACTCACCGAAATCTGCTGTCTCTCTCAGTATAAGTGTTACGATGGTTTTCTTGCCCTTCTCTAAATGTGGGGAAACTGAGGCTGGGGGTCCCTGGGCTCTCAAGGCAGGCCTGGTTGCCTCCACCACCCAGGTGAGCTTAGCCAGGGTGGACACACCTTGAGGCTCTTGTGGGTGGGGCCTCTCACTCTCCCAACCTCGGCCCCTCCCAGGTGCACAGTGACTTCACAGCGGCCGCCACTCGGGGCGCCATGGCAGTCATCGACGGCAACGTGATGGCCATCAACCCCAGCGAGGAGACCAAGATGCAGATGTTCATCTGGAACAACATCTTCTTCAGCCTGGGCTTTGATGTCCGCGACCACTACAAGGACTTTGGTGGGGATGTGGCGGCCTACGTAGCGCCCACCAATGACCTGAACGGCGTGCGCACGTATAACGCAGTGGACGTGGAGGGGCTGTACACGCTGGGCACGGTGGTGGTAGATTACCGCGGCTACAGGGTCACGGCCCAGTCCATCATCCCGGGCATCCTGGAGCGGGACCAGGAGCAGAGCGTCATCTACGGGTCCATCGACTTTGGCAAGACGGTGGTGTCGCACCCCCGCTACCTGGAGCTGCTGGAGCGCACCAGCCGGCCCCTCAAGATCCTGCGGCACCAGGTGCTCAACGACCGCGACGAGGAGGTGGAGCTCTGCTCCTCGGTGGAGTGCAAGGGCATCATCGGCAATGACGGGCGCCACTACATCCTTGACCTGCTGCGCACCTTTCCCCCGGACCTCAACTTCCTGCCCGTGCCTGGGGAGGAGCTGCCCGAGGAGTGCACCCGCGCCGGCTTCCCCCGCGCCCACCGGCACAAGCTCTGCTGCCTGCGCCAGGAGCTGGTGGATGCCTTCGTGGAGCACAGGTGAGGAGCAGCCCTGCGAGGCCGCGGCTGCATGCCAGGAGGCGTAGGCACCCTCCGTTGTTTTGGGGCCGGATCCTTGAAGGGAGAAGCTCTGGAAGGTGAGGAAGGGCTGGTTCTGGCCACACTCACTGGCCTCCCCGACCCAGTCTGCCGGACTCCCCAGTGCAGAGATGACGGGCACAGCGGGGAGTGGGCTGAAGTGCTGCTGCCGTCTGAAGGAGTGTTTGGACATCTGCTGGGGTGGCTGTGAATGTCACGTGGGTGGAGTATGAGGCGGGAACGGTGCTTAGGTGTCAAACATCCCAAGCTGTGACTAACTCTTTCTCAAGGTGTCTGTTGAGAGCCCTGGCTTGGCTGGTGAGCCAATTCTCACCCACCACACCCCAGTGTCTTCATGTCCAGGGAGATTGGGTTTTTGCTGTGACCTGCTGCTGTCAATGCGCGTGCATGCATTGACACTTGCACACTGGGCAGGATGTGTCCTCGTGCCTGTAGTGTGTCCAGCCCCGACATTCCTCAGCTCCCCCATAGGCGAGGAACCTGGGGCCTGGCTCCGGGCCCTGTAGCCAGCAGGAAACCACGGGTAGCAGAGCTTCCAGACAGCCCTTTCTCATGTCCTGCTCTGTCCTGTCTGCCTTGCTCCAGGTACCTTCTCTTCATGAAGCTAGCCGCCCTGCAGCTGATGCAGCAGAAAGCCAGCAAGCTGGAGAACCCCACCTCCCTGGAAAATGGTGGGCCTCCCTCCTCGGAGTCCAAGCCTGAAGACCCCCCGGGCCCTGAGGCGGAAAGGGAGGAGGAGGGGAGCACCGCTAGCGGCCTGGCCAAGGTGAAGGAGCTGGCGGAGACCATCGCCGCCGACGACAGCACAGGTGGGGAGAGCCCGGGGCCTGCCCTGGCAGCTGGCCCTGGCCCATGTCCTCAGGGTGCTGGGGGTGGTGAAGTTCGGGACAGCCCAGCCCCACCACTGCAGAGGTTGGCGGTCCGCCTTTCATCGGGCTGTGTCTCCGCAGCAGACCCTCGGAGCCGGGAGGTGATCCGCAACGCGTGCAAGGCGGTCGGCTCCATCAGCAGCACGGCCTTCGACATCCGCTTCAACCCTGACATCTTCTCGCCAGGCAAGTGTTGGGGCTGGGCAGCAGGAGCCCAGCAGGGCGGGCAGAGCCGTGCAGGGGGTCTTGGGGCCCTTGGTGCTGGCCGGCCTGTGTGTCCCCTGAGTGCTGCCCCCGCCAGCCCCAGCGGCTTCTGCCTTGCCTGCCCCGCCTCCCTCCTGCCTGGCACAAGCCTCTCCCCTCCCTCCTCCAGGGGTTCGTTTCCCAGAGTCCTGCCAGGACGAAGTTCGGGACCAGAAGCAGCTGCTGAAGGACGCGGCTGCCTTCTTGCTCTCCTGCCAGATCCCCGGCTTGGTGAGGACGTGTCCCCGAGGGTGGTGGTGTGGGCCTGGTGCCTCATGCGCCCCAACTGGAGCTTGTCCTTCACGGGAGTGGCCGCCTTAGCTTTTCCTGGCCTGGGAGTAGTCGGGCAGGGCAGATGGTCATCCCATGTCATAGGTGGCAGCCTGACCCCGAGAGGTCAGGGGAGTCCTCAGGCACAGGCTCTGCCCTGCTGGCAGCTGGGTCCGTCCTGAGCCCTGTGTGGCCCGAGGGCTGGGGGAGCTGGCATGCTCAGGTGGCGCACTCGTCTCAGACTGCTGTGCCTCCAAGCCTCTGGATGTGTGGGGGCAGAGTAGTGGCCCCCAAGTGTCACCCTGCTTTTGCCCTGGTAGTCAGAGAGGAGTGTATGTCACCTGTTGGGCTTGGCCACCTGTGCGGCCCCTGGCCCGGCATCCCTGAGTGGGTCAGTTCTCCAGCGCTAGAGGTGCAGGGCAGGCTCTTGTGTCTCTGCTGCTGTCTTCCAGGAAGCTGGGCTCTGAGTCCTGTCCTTCCCTCAGGGCCCCAGGACAGCGTGTGCTCCCCGGGGAAGACCCAGGGGGGTGGAGGCTGAGGTGCCAGGCCAGGGCCCTGACCTGTCACAGCCCACAGGTGAAGGACTGCACAGAGCATGCGGTGCTGCCCATGGATGGGGCCACGCTGGCTGAGGTGATGCGCCAGCGTGGCATCAACATGCGCTACTTGGGCAAGGTGCTGGACCTCGTGCTCCGGAGCCCAGCCCGAGACCAGCTAGACCACATCTACGTGAGTGCCCCGGGTGGGCCGTGGGACTGGTGGGGCCTGGAAGGAGGCCTGGGGCCTGACCACGGTTCCCTTTTGAATCTTTCCAGAAAATAGGCATCGGAGAACTCATCACCCGCTCTGCCAAGCACATCTTCAAGACGTACTTACAGGTACCGCCCCTCCCCTCCCAGCTGGCCAGGGCCTCCCTAGGTGGTGTCAGGCATCAGGGAGGAGCCTCCGGTTGGGGCGAGGGCCTCTGTGACTTTTGTCAAAACCTCCCTTGCAGGGTGTCGAGCTCTCAGGGCTCTCAGCCGCCATCAGCCACTTCCTGAACTGCTTCCTAAGCTCCTACCCCAACCCTGTGGCCCACCTGCCTGCCGACGAGCTGGTCTCCAAGAAGAGGAACAAGAGGAGGAAAAACCGGCCCCCAGGGGCTGCGGATAACACAGCCTGGGCTGTGATGACCCCCCAGGAGCTTTGGAAGAACATCTGCCAGGAGGCCAAGAACTACTACGACTTCAGCCTCGAGTGGTGCGTGCATGGCGGGGCCAGGGAGGTATGGGACCCCTGGGCTCAGACAACATCCAGGCCTGTAGTCCCAGGGCAGTGGGCCAGAAGAGAAGAGGGTCCAAGTGACGCCAAAGTCAGAAGGGCCCTAGCCCCAACCCAGGGCTCTGCCCCGATATCTGACACCACCTAGGGAATGGTTGTGGAGGGTAGAGGTGGGAGACCCTGGGGCTGGTGGAGAAGCAGCTGCCGGGGTGGGGTGGTAGGGGGTGGGGCCAGGCAGGGCTGCTCAGGCCCTCTTGCCCCCGCAGCGAGAGCGTGGACCAGGCTGTGGAGACCTACGGCCTGCAGAAGATAACACTGCTGCGCGAGATCTCGCTGAAAACCGGCATCCAGGTGGGCACGGCTCAAGGGGCCAGAGGGTGGGGGGAGGCAGCTTTCTCCATGTGGCTGTTTCCGTGCACGGTGGTGGGTCAGGAGGTGCTGGCTGGCTGAGCCAGGGGCTGAGGCTGCTGTGGGTGTCGCGCTCGCTCGCTGCAGATCCTGCTGAAGGAGTACAGCTTCGACAGCCGCCACAAGCCCGCGTTCACCGAGGAGGACGTGCTCAACATCTTCCCCGTGGTCAAGCACGTCAACCCCAAGGCCTCAGATGCCTTCCATTTCTTCCAGAGCGGGCAGGCCAAAGTCCAGCAGGGTGCGTGGCTGGGTGGGGCTGAGCGGAGGTGCGGGGCTTCCCTTATCCCTGGCCCTGACCTTGCCACCCCTGGGGGTGCCCTGCAGGCTTCCTGAAGGAGGGCTGTGAGCTCATCAACGAGGCCCTGAACCTGTTTAACAATGTGTACGGAGCCATGCACGTGGAGATCTGCGCCTGCCTGCGCCTGCTGGCCCGTCTCCACTACATCATGGGCGACTACACCGAGGTGGGCCTTGAGCACGCTCTGGGCTGTGTCCGCGCTGGCCGTGGGCCTGGCCTGGTGTTGGGCGTGGTGAGCCAGGGGTCTGGGGCTGCGCTGTCACCCGCTGTGGTAGCAGGAAGTGGGAGTCCAGGCCTGCAGGACTGCAGCCTCGTCCGAGGGGTTAGGTGGTTGCTCACCTCACCTTGGGGACCAGGTGGAGGAGCCGGCGGGGCCCAGGGAGGCCCTGGGGGCTGCTGCTGTTTGTGTCTCTTGGCTTCCCCCAGCCCTACCCTTCGACAGCACGTCCTTGGGAGCCTCCCGTGCTCCACGGGAGGGGGCAGGACATGGTGGAGGTGCGGGCGGGGCTCCCCCACTGGGCGCTGGCACAGGCACATTCCAGGGCACAGTGCCCCGCACCTGGCAAGCACCCTGTGGAAGCCACGGTCACCTGTGACCACGTGTGGCCCTGTGGTGGTCAGGCTGCCTCACCTGGCTGGGGCACAGAGAGGCGTTTCGGGGGGTCGGCATGCTTCACCCTCCCCACGCCCCCATCCATCAAGGGGACTGCTTTTTTCCTTTGTTTATGTATTTAAGTTAGTATTTCATTTTTAGTAGTTTTAGATTTGCATAGATTTTGTTGGGGGAAAAGGGCTCAAAACAACAGCCTTGCAGAAGGCCTAGGTGCGTGTGCGCTTCATGGCACGACAGCAGCTGTGGCCCTCCCGCTGCCCTCGTGCGAAGCACAGACGAGAAATGCAGCAGAGGTGATGGGAGGCGCGAGAGCTGCGCTGTGGGGGCCACTTGCCCCCCCGGGGCCGGCAGCTCTGGGCGTGGGGCAGCGCCTGCCCTGGATCGACAGCCCCCCTCCCCGCAGGCCCTGAGCAACCAGCAGAAGGCCGTGCTGATGAGCGAGCGGGTGATGGGCATCGAGCACCCCAACACCATCCAAGAATACGTGAGTGCCGTGCGGGGGGCGTGCGGTGCCCTTGGTGCCCGTACCCGCCGCGCCCGGCCCTGACCCACTGCACCCGCCCGCAGATGCACCTGGCCCTGTACTGCTTCGCCAGCAGCCAGCTGTCCACGGCGCTGAGCCTGCTGTACCGCGCCCGCTACCTCATGCTGCTGGTGTTTGGGGAAGACCACCCTGAGATGGCTCTGCTGGACGTGAGTGCCGGGGAGGGGGCAACGGGGCCCAGCCTGTGTCCCGGGACTGGGAGCTGACCAGGCCCTCCCCACTGCCCCCAGAACAACATCGGGCTGGTGCTGCACGGCGTGATGGAGTATGACCTCTCGCTGCGCTTCCTGGAGAACGCGCTGGCCGTCAGCACCAAGTACCATGGGCCCAAGGCCCTGAAGGTGGCCCTCAGGTGAGGGAGGCTGCATGAGCCACACTGGGGCCAGAGGGGCCCATGGAGCACTTGGGGGGGCAGGGGAGGGACCCAGTGTTCTGTCTTCATCAGATTTTTTTCGAGAAAGTATCTTTCAACTTTCCCCTCTTCTGAGCCCCGGACTTGATGTTCCCCTCGGGTTGACTCCAGGGAGGGATGTGGGGGATCCCCTCACCCTGCGTCAGCCCCCACGACCTAGCCCGCTCATGTCCGTCCCTCGCCCTGCCTGCCGTGCCTCCTGGCAGCCACCACCTTGTTGCCCGGGTCTACGAGAGCAAAGCTGAGTTCCGGTCGGCCCTGCAGCATGAGAAGGAAGGCTACACCATCTATAAGTCCCAGGTGCGCTGCGGCAGTGGCTGGGGGCTGGAGCTGGGCCTCTGGGCCGTGGGCAGCCTGATCCCTTCCTGCCTCTCCCGTAGCTGGGCGAGGACCATGAGAAGACCAAGGAGAGCTCCGAGTACCTCAAGTGCCTGACCCAGCAGGCCGTGGCCCTGCAGCGCACCATGAACGAGATCTACCGCAACGGCTCCAGCGCCAACATCCCTCCCCTCAAAGTACGTTCCCGGGCTGGGCGGGGGTGGGGGGGCACCCCCAGCCTAGGGCGGGCGAGCCTCGCTCACCGCAGCCCTACTGCCCTCAGTTCACAGCGCCCAGCATGGCCAGCGTCCTGGAACAGCTCAACGTCATCAACGGCATCCTCTTCATTCCTCTCAGGTAAGGCCCCGCGCCGCCCCCCCCAGAACTGAGCCCCTAGCTTTCTATTATCTGAGACGTGTCACCCTCTCATACATGGATATGGCTCAAAATTGAGCACAGAGCCAGCGATGAGAAGTTCCTTGTGAATGAATCCTCCCAGAAATACTCTGCATGACTGAACTCACAGAGCTTTTTTCCTTAGCAGTCTATCTTGGTGCCTAAAAAGTGGCTCCATCCTTCCTCTGGCTTCCGGGCGTGCCCTGGGAGCAGGCCCTGAGGACTGCGTGGGGCTCTGCAGGCAGCACCCTCTGTCCCCTTCCCCTCCCCCCTGCAGGGTGTGGGAAGAGGCGGGTCAGCCTGGGCTCTGGCTCCCCGCCCTGGGTGTGGGGTGGGCGGAGCCGGGCTGCAGGCTGTGTCCAGTGCAGGGTTCTTACTTTCTCAGCATTTAGGGGCCTTGTTCCACACGAATCTCTCAGAGGTTGATCTTTTCCCAAGTGCAAGTGTAACCAAAGCTGGTAGGGAATCAGAGGGCCCAGGCCCGGTCTGATCCACCTTCATCCCACCCTTCTACTCAGCCAAAAAGACCTGGAGAATCTGAAAGCTGAGGTGGCACGGCGGCACCAGCTCCAGGAGGCCAGCAGACACAGGGATAGGGCCGAGGAGCCCATGGCCACGGAGCCGGAGCCAGCGGGGGACCCAGATGACGTGGGCTCCCAGCCCCAGGCTGCCAAGGACCCTTCTTCCCCAGGCTTGCAGGGATAGGGAGAGACAGACGGACAATCAGCGGCCCCGTAACCAGTGATGCAGATTCCAGGAGAAGGGGGCATGCCTTCAGATCGGAAGAGGAAGCGAGTCCCTCTTCTTCCATGTTCCACCCCACCCTCCACCCCCAGCATCTTCCTGGGACCCCAGCCTGGCCTGCCTGCCCCCAAAAAGATGTTTTTGCACTGGTTCACTGAATATACGATGCAGAGGCCTAAGTGAAGACCCGTGAATGGAGTGTGTGGGCATCAGTTCCCAGCTGGGGGGCAGGTGCCCCCGGCCCCCGTCCTCCGGCAGGTGTGCGAGTGTGTCCGTGCTGTGCGTGTCTCGGTCTGTCCTCCCCAACTTGTACATAGCCCCAAGTCGGTTGTGAGTGGATGATGTGCAGCTGAGACTTCTCAGGTCATTTGTATGTTTGACATTATGGCTGCTGCTTTTGCTGCCACTACCCCCAGGCCCAACCTGGCTGAAAGTCTAGGTGTTAAGCCAAAAAAGACAGGGGGCTTTCCTGTGTCCTGGGATGGGGAGCCAGAGCTCTGTGGCAGGGCTGGAGAGTTGGGGTGCACTTTAGTTTTGTGGCTGTAGCCCCAGGGTTAGGGTGAGGGGTTGGCAGTGGCAGTCCCCAGGCACCCGTGCACCCACCCTTGCCTGTCTGCCCTTGGGTCCAGCAGGAGGCGCTGCCACAGGCTCTGACAGGCCTCCCTACTTCTGCACCCCTCGGGGATAACCTTGGGGCTAGTCTGAATGTATCCTTCTCCCCATTTTAACCTGAGC
This sequence comes from Mirza zaza, assembly GCA_008750895.1. Classification (NCBI taxonomy): domain Eukaryota; kingdom Metazoa; phylum Chordata; class Mammalia; order Primates; family Cheirogaleidae; genus Mirza; species Mirza zaza. Next base: position 51,738 of record VSMD01122601.1, read on the forward strand.
TGCCTAACGCACAGTGGGGTAGGGTGGGTGGGTGGGGGTTGGGGGGCCAGGCTGAATCATGGATCCTGGGGGAGGGCCAGGTACAGGAGTGATTGTCACCTCTTTGTGGAGCCCGGCTCCCTCCCTGGTCCTGGCCCCACAAGCACCTTGTATGGAGAGTAGCTCTGGGGGTAGCAGGCGGTTCCCAGAGGCCCCGGGCTCCCTCTCCCCGCTGCCTGTGCTGCTTCTCTGGCTTCTCTGTGCCTGCTGTAAGAGCCCTGGGGGAGGAGGTCACACCGTGAGCTAAGGGAGCTGTGTCTGGTGGCCCCAGCCTGGGTCTGTCCAGACACCTTGTTTCAAAGGGAGTGGGCGTGAGCTAGCAAGCATCCCCACAGCTGATCAAGAACTTTTTCTTGTTTTTAAACCATCACGTCTTCATTTCACATTGGAATAAAGTGAGTTTTTGAAACCTGCTGTCCCAGCCTCTCCTGGGTGTTCTGTAACCTGGTCTCGTTTGACTACAAGAGCTGTTGTCAGAAACATTCCTGGGAGATGAATATGTGTAAATTAGGTCAAATTCAAGATTATGCTTATAATGTCACTTAAGTGGGTGGAGTCACAAGCACTCAGCTGCCAGTCACTAGGCTCATGGGCCTGTGACAGAGGTGAACCTCGCCTGTCTTGGTGACAGGAGAGAAAAGGCTGGAGTGAAGGCTGGGTGGGGAGGGGTACTAGGCAGCTGATCTGCCAGGTCACTGAGCACCCAACTGTTGGGGCACCTCAGGTGAAGTGTCCCTTCGCTTGGGGTAGGAGGGTTGGGCACCAGAAGGCGTGCAGTGCTGGGGGGATGGAGGAGTAGCTGGAATTTGTCATCCTAGTGGCTTTATCGTAGAGCTGAGATGGAAGGGGAGCCCAGCTAGGTGGACTTGAGCGGCGCCTGTGACGTGAAGGGCCCTCTCTCAGGAGAGGGGAGTTTAAGTCTCCTTACAGCTGGCGGCTGCCGCCCAGCCATCCCTCTCCAGAGCAGGCAGGCCCTCGGCCTCAGAGAGAATTGAGTGCCTTTTGTAATTTGAGGAAAGTTCTTTGTGTCTTCGAAATTCTGAAAAAGAAAATTCCAACCCTAATAATCTGTCAGCCAATTGGAATAAATGTCCATGACCTCACGGTTTTTAAGTGACAGCCAAATCAACACGGTGACCAGTGAAGCCTGGTGCGCCCCCACCAGCAGCCTCCTTCCCAGCCTCACAGTAACCTCCGTGCCTTTTGACAACCCAAATGACAAGGGACTGTTGTTTTATAAAGGAAATGGAGGCTGTAGGTGTGAAATCCAGCCTTTCTCCTTCCCTTCTCTTAGGTGACAGGTTTCAATTTTTTACAGAAAGAGTAAGCAGTGGCACCTAGGCAGGTTTCATGTGAGAATTGGCACATGCTAGGCTGTGGCTTCAGTGTGGTCCAGCAGCTCTTCAAGATGCAAAATGGAGTCTCACTAAATTGTGTGAGCCACATCAGCCTCTCCACATGCCTGCTCTAGTCTTTCACTTACTACTTTTTCCTTCTGTTTGGATTTCTTTTTAACGTGCATTTTTTATGCATACATATAGACATATTTTTTTTTTTTTTGAGACAGAGTTTCACTTTATTGCCCAGGCTAGAGTGAGTGCCGTGGCGTCAGCCTAGCTCACAGCAACCTCAAACTCCTGGGCTCAAGCAATCCTCCTGCCTCAGCCTCCCAAGTAGCTGGGACTACAGGCATGTGCCACCATGCCTGGCTAACTTTTTTTCTATATATATTTTAGTTGGCCAATTAATTTCTTTCTATTTATAGTAGAGATGGGGTCTCGCTCTTGCTCAGGCTGGTCTCGAACTCCTGAGCTCAAATGATCCGCCCACCTTGGCCTCCCAGAGAGCTAGGATTACAGGCTTGAGCTACCGCGCCCGGCCTAATTTATTTATATTTATAGTAGAGACGGGATCTCACTCTTGCTTAGCTGGTTTTGAACTCCTGACCTCGAGCTATCTGCCCGCCTCAGCCTCCCAGAGAGCTAGGATTACAGGCTTGAGCCACCGTGCCCGGCCAATTTTTTTTTTTAACACAGGGTCTTGCTCTGTCTCAGAAGCTATACAGTGCAGTGGCATAATCATAGCTCACTGCAGCCTCAAACTCCTAGGGTCACACAATCATGCCTCAGCCTTCCAAGTAGCTGGGACTACAGGAATGTACCACCACACCTGGCTAATTTCTTTCTTTAAGAATGGAAATAGGGTCTTGCCATGTTGCCAAGGCTGGTCTCAAACTCCCAGCCTCAAGTGATCTCGTCGTATCAGTCTCCCAAAGTGCTAGGATTATAGGTCTGAGCCCCTGCACCTGGTCCTATTTATAATTTGAAAAATATCTTAAAAGAACTGTCATAACCACATTAAACTTTTAAGGTTGCATCTACTTCTGCCTTGTTACATAAGAGTACTGAGAGAACTGTTGGACTTAATTGAGGAATTCCTACATATCCTGCAGCTGAGACAGGTATCCTGACATGGCCCAAGTGTTTCCTCACCCCTACCTTCAGGGTCTAAGCTATCAAATCAAACCAGGACACCTATAGAGGACAGGTGGCTTTTCCACTCCCACTAATGGGAATAATCCATTGATTTTAAGAGAGAATTCGGACACAGATGCAGACCATGCAGGACACAATCACCCCGAGAATAGTCACTTCACATGAAATGACTGAGGAGCCTACAATAAGCAAGTTTGGGCAACATAATTCTTGCTCACCCACCGCCCCCCATTCCTAATGGCCATCCCACAAGGGTCAGCAGGGGGTAGAATGTGGTGATAGGACTCAGGGGTGGGATGAGGTCTTTCCTGCATTATTAAAACGGCTGAAAAGTTTTAAAAGTGTTCGAATGTCCTTATGCTTGAATAGCTAGTAAGAGGCATTACACGTGCAGAAACAGGTAAGGGAAAGACCAAGTCCCCGCTCACCCCTTAATCAGCTACAACACCCTTGGCACATGACCCCCACCTAACTCGAACCTCAGTTTTCCTGTCCGTGCCAGCACCCACCCGCGCGGGGCTGTGTGAGGAAAGGTGTGCACCACAGTGGCATTCGGAGCGTCAGGTCTCTTCCCTGGGCTAGGCCCTCTGCTTCCGCTTCAGCAGGGGGGCCAGACCTCAGGAATGACCAATACATTCACAAAGGAACAAACTCAGTGTGTCAAGTGAAAGGTGAAAGAGCAAAGAGCTCAAACCCCAGCTGTCCGCCCTGGGACCAGTAACTTTTGTCCAAATTTCTCTGGTGAGCAGCTCAATTACTTAGCTAAGTGGTTCTCAGGCTTGAGCCAGCGCAATCATCTGGAGGGCTTGTTAAAACGGATAATAGGCAGGCTCCACCCTGTTTAAGGTTCAGTCTGAGGCGGGGCCCTTTAATTTGTTTTTTTCCTTCAAGATCCTTAATGCAATTTGCATTTCTAAAGAGCTCCCAGGTGATGCTGTTGCTGCTAAGGGAACACACTTGGAATTGCTGTCCAAGAGGTTTCTAGTATCTCAGCAGTTGAGAATCGTGTCTGCACACAAGTCAGGTTGTTCACCACAGACCAAGCAGGGACACAGCAGCCACATCCAGGACGCAGCGCTTCCCCCCTCCCCATGTCTTCTACCTTCCTGCCCTTCACCCAGCCTCAAAGGACGGACATGGCCATGAATCTTGGAAGGAGGCTTGATGTGAGACACCCAACACTGAGTTACTCAACAGGCTTTGAACAGTCCCTAGAACTCCACCCCTGAGGAAAAGTGGTCAGGCTCCTTCACCTGGAGGTCGGCCTAGGAGAAGGGGAGGGGGAGAGGAACATGCAAGGAAATGGAAAAGCCGCAAAATGCAGGAGACTTCAGGCAAATTATTTTGTTGCTCTGGGCTCTAAGAAAAGAGCCAACGTATGATTCAACATCTGTGCTTTGTACAGGAAAGAAACCTGGGGACTTCACAGGTATCCTGAAGACACCAAGAACACTAGCTGACGAGCAGTTTGCGGAAAACAGGCAGGACACAGCCAACATGAGTAAAACACAGAGAAAACCCTGGGACAAGCATGAAGACTGATTTTAGTATGTTTCAAACAAACTTGAAAACAATATTATGATCTTCATGAATCCAAGACCACTGAGCAGGCTAAGAGGCTTTCTCATGAACAGAACAAAGGGGGCCCGTTATCTCTGGGCTCTGACACCAACAGAGGGCCAATTCTTTGCAAAGGGGGCTATGACACACCATTCTTGGCTTCAGCTATAGTCACTGTGTCAGGATGAAATAGGCCACTGAAATGGGCAGGAGCCAGCCTGCTCTGCACAAGTGCACCATGCAAGAAGAGCCCACGCTGTGATGCTCCTTACTCCAAATGGGGCAAGGGAGACAGGAAAGCCAGTGCTGGCACGGCCCTAAAGAAAACCTCCTATCAAGGCCCAGCTACCCTGTGACCAATTTGTGTCTTACTCTTCTTATGATTCGTGCTACATGCACCCCACTTCCTATCAGGATTTCATCTGTGCACAGGAAGACCAAAAAAAAAAAAAATCACATCTAGTTTTATAGGCATTTAATAGTTTACCAATTGGTACAATAAGATTTTTTAATATGCAGAAAACATGAATAAATTTTGTTTTACACAGTCTGAGCAACAAATCTTACTGTAAAACACAAGAGCAATATTATATACATTCCTTTACTGATTTTTTAAAATTGTGTCAATATCTTCAGTTAACGCTTACAATCTGGGGAACTGTTTTCTCAATTACCACCTCTGCAACGTTTATATGAAATCAACGCTTGCCTTCATGTCAGTGTCAGGATCGACTTCTAACTCGAAGATTTTGTGTGTTTCTAACATCTTCAGAGTGAGCTTTAGGGATGCCTGAAGGATAGGCAGACAAGAAAGCAGCTACTTCCATGATATAGTGGAAAGATAAAAAGGCCCGTTCAGTTCAGGCGAGACTTGGAAATCCAGCTTCCCCCCCTCCCCCACTGGAATAAAACACTAACCTTTTTCCCACCAATTTTGTACATGTCGCTTCTCCACCAGGAGATTCTTCTTTGCATCATCTCAATTAATTAACACATTGGACTTACATACAGCTGGACAGAAAGAGTAACCATTTTAAGTGCCTTTTCCTTCAATAATTTTAACCTCAGTTGCTTAAGGATTATCAAGCCACCACTGTCAACAAAATATCCTTTACTTTTAAATAGTTTTTCTTTAAATGAACTTAAAACAAAACTATTTAATGAGTGATATAATTGGGAAGTTCACACAGAAAACAGAAAGAGGCAACAGGAGTGCAGGGCACCGACAGTAAGGAGACTGGGCTTGGTGAATCTACAGCCAAAGCTTCCAAAGACTACAGTGAGCGCTCCCAGCCCCGGATGACTTGCTAACACTAGTGAATTGTAGAGCAGTGCTCTGGGCACACCATTGGTCACACCACACATAGACACAACAGGACGGTCTTAGTCTCCTAAAGTGCAAGATGCCATGTCAACAAGCAACTAGTCTCCAATCGATGTCTACACCACAGTTTCCATGGCTTGCACTCACAAAGAGTGCAGCTAGAATTTCTTGGGCACATTATATTAGGGTGGCACTGGAATGTCTTCTCACACACACACAAAGTCAATAATCATCTGAGGATGCAATTCTACCAGCTTTTTATTTCTTAAATAAGTGGCCAATTTGATTGAGAAAGTGACAAAGCAGCAGTGAACCTCTAAATCAATTAATAAAGTCCTCTACTTACAATCCAAACCAGTAACCTCATCATTGTCCTTATCCCAGGCAAGGCACAGGGTTAGACAGCAGACAGAGAAAACAGAGAACAGAGAGTCAGAAAGGGCATCAACAGGGCAGTGTCAGACAACAGTGCAGGAAACCTTTGCAAATCTGCTTCCAGATTGTAGATGGATTGCTCTCCCCCACCCCCTTCATTATTCAAACAGGGCTCATGACATTTGGATCCAGTTGTGGACCATCCCTGAGATTCAATGTTCGCTGCTTCTTAAATGGAGGATGTCTGGTAACTCAACTCAGCAGCAGGCTGTGGCAATCTCCCAAGTAAGGATAACTTTGTTTACAGAGTAATCGTTTCTCCTCCTCTGTCAATGAAAGTCACTGTATGCTGCAGGAGAAGAAATCGTTTCCTCCTACATCGGTACCATTTTTCCTTTATTGTTCATATCTATGAGTGAGTTCTAGATGTTGTGGCTTACCCTTAAACAATTCATGCTAAAAATGAATTAAAATACAAGACATTTATACATGTACAAACAAATGTTAAGATGCACCATTTCTATGTATTTATATTTCTCAAAATAGGACAGGAAATAGCAGCAAACAAGAACAAAGATATTTTCCATAGTTTCTGTAGAAAAATCCAGTCAGAAGAAGGGGAAAAAAGACTTCTTGATGTAAGCAGGGCTGTGAGGCAATAATGTCCTGAAAGTTTAATCTACTGTATTTAAGGAATTAGCTTAAGATGTAATTTTTGTCCTCAAAAATAGCCATTAGTTTTCAGAAACACTTTCCCTTCCAGAGACCTCTCTCAGGAATTATTAAAAACAAACAAGCAAACAAACAAAAAGACAAGCTAGACATAAAGCTGCTTCTCGTTAATACATGGCCTAGTCTCTGTGTGTCTATCTACAGGACGTTAACTCTCACCCTTTGTCTTTTTCAGGAACCAAATTTCCATTAAATACTAAAAGGGACATTTAAAAAATCACATATTACACAAATGAATAAAATGAAATTCAGAATAAATTTCTTTTGTTAAACTGTCACTGTTAATTTAATTGTTCTGTTAACTTTCAAACAACTTTCTTTAAAAAACACGTTGGTTAGCTAAGCAATGGAATTCTTTATTAATATTGACAATGGAATGAAGAGTGTTCCAAAAGTCATGGATGAAAATTCTCTTACACCTACTTGTAATAACTTTGGATCAAAATATACAATATATCTGGGATGTGTAAAATGCTGAACGGCCAAATTAGAGGGGGAAATAACAAAAGTTATTTTCCTTCAGCTGGAAAAAATCCCCACAGAGTCAGACGTAGTTTTCGGAATAATTAGGATCAAAAAGGGTTTGTTCTAAAGCATGGCATTCCACAGTGAGATTTACTCTATTTGTCTGTTTTAGCACTTCTTCAAAACCCCAGGACCAAGGACATGGAGGTTGATGTGTGTGATATACACATACAGACTTATCCACTTATAGATAGGCCCATATACTTATAAACATTTATATATAAACCAAAGGTGAAAACACAGTACATTTTTATGCACGCTCCATTAAACCCTGTCATTTTATAAACTTTTAAGTAAAACACAGTTCAAATTGATATCAGATTCATGTTGAAAAACAAACTGTTGTATCTCTCCCACTCCTTTAAAATGGGCAAACATAACTTTTTCAGTATTTCTGTCATTGTAATGCACATTGCACATCCCTAAAAAACATCAAAAACAAATAGTGATTTGTACCATGACACACTCAATGGAAAGATTAAATTCTACTTGGAAGTCACATCACTATACAGTCTAATAATATGGAGAATACAACTAGAAGTATGTCTAGTGTGGAAAATAGAAGCTTAGAGTATGACAGTGTTTTTTAACCTGTTTACAAAGCATTAAGACCCAAATGAAATAAACAAGTTGCTATTAGCTGCTGAGATTTTTCTTATTTGAGATTTACAGTCATTTTCTTACATAAATATACCACTAGCCTTTGCTTGACAGGCTGCCAAAACAAATGAATCCTACTAATTTGGCAAATGTGTCATGACAAAAATTCCGATGTGTAATCCCCATTAATTACATAGATGGTTCAGAAGATTTTGAATTGTAGCCTTATTATCTAAACATCCTTAAAGAAGATTTATTAAGCACACTTAAGTGATGTTACATAGATACACATTTCAGAAAAAGCCCTAATAACCACCACTTTTCCCCAAATGAGGCCATCAAGTCAGGCACCAACAGATAGCAGAAAGAAAAACAGGAATTAATAATCCAACATAAAATGACACTGTCAACTATTCAGTTTAGTGCCCTAGTTCAATTTTTTTCAACTTCTGCCTTCTTAGGCCTGGTGTGACCAATGCCAGCCCAGGTTTTTAAACCCTATGGTACTTCTAGACAACGTATGTAAATTTACAGTATACAATTTGGATTCACCATGCATGAATACTTTGTGTGTAACATTTAATAAGCTCAATCTACATCCAGAATAATTTACATGAAAGGACAATATTTATTTAAACAGAGCTCAATGGGGTAACCATGGTATCATCAGAGTGCATCCAGAGGAAAAAAGGGAGGAGGGACCAAATGAGAATCAACGGCACTCCCACACCTTTACTGTTTGATCTACACTGCCAGTAACCACATAGGGTGCCGTTTTGTGGAAATCTGAAAGAAAATGAAAAGGCTTATTTTAAAATCATATTGAGCCAGAAACAATTTTTAATAAGCCACAAAATAAGCAAGTTGAAGAGCCAGAATATCCATGTTTCTCTAATAATCTCACAGCCCCAGGAAATATCTACTTTACCAACTGGGTTAGGGAAGCCGAGACTCAATGATTAAATCCTATATTAACATCTCAGTAAAAATGCCTACTCACATTTGTCCCATCCCAAATGGGACTCAAATCTAACAAGAAGGATAATCTCAGCATATCCAATTATTGAACACGATATTCCAGGCAGAGCACAAATGCTTTATATTCACGCTTAATTCCGGAAACAATCCTGTGAGGTAGGCATCAGTATATTATATTTTGCTGTATCCACTACATTAAATTCTGCAGTCAAGTGGAGATGATTCTCAGGATGTTTATTAAACTTAAATACAATTCCCTGAGTTTCTAGCACGTGACAGCATACACTTATCAGGGGGAAGGTTGAGTAAGATTTCTTCTGAGAAACTTACAAACTAGAAGGGGAGAAAAATTACCCGTCCAAGTAGTCAGTTAAGGGTCCTCTTCACAATTTTAGTTTCCAAAACCAATATTGTGCAATGGAGAAAGAAAGTAATTTTTTTATTATAAGGCTAATGATAGAGAGTTAAGGAAAATTTAAAACAAATGGTAGGAATCCACAAAATTTTAACTTGCCTTCTCTATTCTGCCCTGAAAGCACACAGTTATTTCTTACCTGGCAAAGTCCACACGGTTATGTAAAACTTTGTTATGTGTGGCAATCCAAAACCTAACGTTCAGAAACTGCGTAACTCATACATACCCAAGGAGGTAACAAAGTGTTCATGCGCATTGAGGGTCTTCATGCATCGCTTGTTCTTGTAATCCCACACACGTAGGGTCTTGTCATCAGCACAACTCAAAATAAACTTCCCCCCAGAATGGAACAGAACTCCACGTACCCAGTTATCATGACCCACCTTAAAAACAAAAAGGTATTTGACTCAGTAAATAAAAAGAAAAAATGTTTAAATACCATCTATGAAATAATACATGATTACATTACAATAACACATACCAAAACCATCAAAAGACAAAAACAAATAAAAAGTCTAGTGAATTCTTCTAGATTAAAGGAATCAGGAAACTAACAAGCCATGATCAGTAAATGCAAGGTGTGATCCCTGACTATCCTGGATAGAGTTTAAAAAAGAAGTTATAAAGTACATTACTGAGATAATTGGAGAAAACATGAATATGTAGCATATCAATGTTAAGTTTCTTGAGTATGACTAACTCCATTGTGGTTTTATACTCTTGTTCTTAGGAGATTCATACTAAAATATCTGGGGTAACGTGTCACATGATATCTACAAAGAATTCTCAAATGGTTCAGCAAAATGTACACACACACACACACACACACACAAAAGAATTAACAACTGGTGACTAGGTGAAGGATATACTGGCATTCACTACGTATTATCTATCCAACCATCTATATATCCTCTGTCCCAGCAATTCTGTTTCTTCTTTCTTTTTTGAGACAGAGTCTCACTCTGTTACCCTGGCTAGAGTGCCATGGCGTCAGCCTAGCTCACAGCAACCTCAAACTCCTGGGCTCAAGCAATCCTACTGCCTCAGCCTCCCGAGTAGCTGGGACTACAAGCAAGTGCCACCATGCCCAGCTATTTTTTTTATATATATATATTTTTAGTTGTCCAGCTAATTTCTATTTCTTTTTAGTAGAGATGGGGTCTCACTCTTGCTCAGGCTGGTCTCGAAGTCCTGAGCTCAAACGATCCACCCGCCTCAACCTCCCAGAGTGCTAGGATTATAGGCGTGAGCCACCGCACCCAGCCTGTTTCTTGAAATTAACCAGAGATTTAGTTGACAAAAGTGTGTTACCAAGCAATATATATGGTATGATATTTTTATAAAAAATACCACATTCATCTATATATTAAGAAAAAGTTTTAGAATTGCTCAGTCCAACAGGGTAGCAATGGTCACATGTGCCTATTTAAATATATACTAATTAAAATTACACACAAATTATCAATTAAGTTCTTCAATTTCACTAGCCACATTTCACAAGCTCAACAGTTGCATGTGGCTAGTAGCTTCTGTTGGACAGCGTAGACACAGAACATCACTGCAGACGGTTATACTGGATAGCTCTAATCTAGAGAACTACAAGTGGAAGGTATTATTAGATACAGCAGAGTGATCTGAGGGTGATTTTCCTTTTCTTCTTTTAGATTTTCCATACATTCCTAAATTTTTTTGTAATGGAAAAGATTATATACTACTTTTGTAAAAAGAATAAAAATAGTTACTTTGGCTAGGTGTGGTGGTTCACACTCGTAATCTTAGCACTCTGGGAGGCCGAGGCAGGAGG